>JAQIXL010003173.1:0-10981 GCA_034700245.1 Poikilolaimus oxycercus | reverse complement strand
TCGCAGTCCGTCGTTGCACTTCCCCTTCCGATTCAGGTCGTATATCGGGTGCATTGGTGCATGCTAGCTAAACTCTGGCCTCTATCGCTGATTGCTCATCCTCCGTCTGGGAGAATCTCGTTGAGTCTGAGAGGACACTCGTGTGCAGCTCGCTGACTCTCTGATTCTTTGTACACTGTTTTCCGCTTCTCAAATGGGCATAGAAACCAACAAAAAGTCAAAGAGGGACGGAGACAGACAGGGCGAGCGTAGCGAGAGGCGCACGCCGCCTGCTCCACATGCGTCCTTTGAGCTTTCTTGCCTTCTTAACAGGAGACAGAAGACTAGCTTTGAACGGCCATGAAGAAGTTCGCGAAATGACAGTCGATGTAACGAGGCTGTCGGGAATGGGCTCGAGCTACTACTAGATGCCATTTTGCTCTTGGAACTGTATGGCAAAGGGAAAACCCTTCCTGAACAAGGGCCGGGCTATCCTTTTGCAAGCAGATTGACGCGCCGTCTTGCTCTCTACGCAGTCTCCCTCTGCCTTCTTCATGAAGAGATCTTCTTAGTTCTTGGCAATCGGATTCTCCTCGATTCTCTTCCTTCATCTTGGTCCGTCAACAAAACGCGCCTCCGAGAATCGTTTCGAGACTAAGCAAACGCGCGCGGCAAAGTTGCGGATGAGAAGACGCGACGACGATTTGAACGCGACGCGACAGCTGGCAATAGCAACTTCTTTGTTCTCTCTTTAGTCGTAAGCACTGTTTTGACAAATTCGGCTTTCGCTTCATCGATTGAAGTCTGGCAGAGAGTTCAGATTTACGATTTCCGCGCTTCCTGGGCACGGCCTTTCCCCCTGCTTCTCTTGTCTTCAGCTTCCCAGCGAAAACTTCAACTACTCACTTCCTTGCGAGCCTCAACGCTGGAGCTTTGACTTTGCGCTTTTAGGCCGCGCAATCATTAACTGCCAGCGTTTCCATTAATTAGCGATCACCATTTGACATCTACTTCCGCGAGAGATGCGTTTTGAAAATCAACGGAGGAGTTTCTGACCTATCCTTGAAAGCTTGTCATCTCACCCAATTGGAGCTTTCTTGATTACTCCTTCACTTCATGCATGTTTTAGCTGTAAGTGTCTTCCAAAAAATCGCGGCGTTTGCGTGTTCGCCTCGCGCTTGTTAGAAAAAAACCTCTTAAATTTGTCACCAGTCTCGAGCGGTTCAAGTGGACGCGTGATTGCGACGATATCGCCTTGCGCCGCCTCAACAACGCCGCCGATTCGATTCTGCTGAAGACGGCCCATCGCATATTCTGAGCCGCTGCGACGTCTTTTGAGAATCGAGTTAGTCTTTGGGGTTATTGTCCCTTCCCTTTTGGGGTTTTTGGGCTTTTCTTTCCTTTCAGGCATTTTCAGGTACAATATTTCAGGTAACTCTCATCATTGGCTGTCAGGACATTCGCCTTGAAAATGTTTCTTTCGTTTCTTCCAGCTCTCTCAATCGCTTTTTGTGTCTACTAAACGGGTGTCTCTTCTTTTGCACATTCAACAAATTTCACCTGTGTTCCATTGCCAGCATAGTTTTTCTGCTAATTCTTATGACCGCAAAGTTAGCGGGTTTTAGTGTTTTGTTAGAGAGAGAGAGAGAGATGCCAGGTTTGTTTGTCTTGAGAGCCGCGCTTCCACAAACTTGTTCCATTCTTTTCACGAGTTTCTGGCTTCTCCCTCGACGTTCTCCTTCCTTGCTTTCGACACCTCGAGAGAGCGCGCGTTGTCATTTCTTTAAAAGCCACTGCCGTTTTGCTCATGGTCTCATGTTAAAAACAACATGGAAACATTTTCCGAGACAAGAGCTGCAAGAGCTATTCGTGAAGCCATATGATCGCCTTCTCTTTCTTCCTTTCATTTCCATCTCACTATGATATGTGCCGTGTGTTCAGCGATCGCTTCTCTTCCTTCACGGCATCCCTCCCTCCATGACAGGGGACACAAAGATTAGCATTGAAGCTCAAGAAAAAGGCCGAAAATTAAGGAGCTCTCCCAATAGCGCGCTATCATTCTGCATGGCAAAAAAAAGTGGAGGTGATAACTCTGTTGCAGTTCGGAACTGGCTATACGAATAACCTCCGACTGTTTTGCTTATCATGAAACTGCCGGTGGCACTTTCTGATAGGTCAGTTCCAAATTGTCGCCAATGTTTGGTGCGACGACTAAAAAAACGAGAAGTTTCCAGCACTTCTCGTTTCTCTTGGTGCATTGAGCCAACTCCTTTTGTTAGGACTCTTTGGACACAAGTTTTCTTCTAAGCCCTTTCGAAGCTTTCTTCTATCGCCTCAATAAAGAGCCTCCCTGCTGTCACCACTTTCTGTGAGCGTGAAACTCGGCCACCTCACGAATATGTTGACGACAGTAAAGCTCTTACTCGGTTGAAAGGGTTTCCTCACTAAATCCCAGTTTTGCTTCTTTAATTACTGTTCTTCTTTCCAACTCTCGAACGGACTTCTACGCAGCGCGTTAACTTCGAACCTTACATACTGAATCACTCTTTCCGATTCTTACTCTTCAGATTCATGCTTTCGTATCGACTCCGAAATGAAATTGATGCAAGGGGAGACGCCGGCCGCCCCACAAATTTGCCAGCCTGATCTCTGTCGCTTGATGTGGGTAGAGCTTTGGCTGGGCAGTCATTGCATTAGTCGTCTGTTGCTGCACCACTCACAATCAGAGAGGCACGTACGTTTCTTGTTCGCCTTTTAAATCCCTACTTCTACTGTGTCTGGCTCTTTGTTGGAGGTCCGAATTTGTTTGGCTCTGTCGTGCTCAAATCCATCGACTTTTGCCCATCAACAAAGAATTACAGTGAAGCTTGCTAGAATATCTTTGAGAAAACTATAACCACCTCGGTTTTCTGACTTTTCCCTTCACTTTTCAAAGAGCTTTCGAGACTCCAGCGGGAAAGAGAGCGTGCTCGAAGAAGGTACCGTTGTTGTTCGTCGCATGAAGCGAGCGCCGCTCTTCCCTTGCTCTGACACTCTCTTTCTCTAATGCCTTTGTTAGGCACAGCGAAGAGAAGGGGAGAAAGGAGAGAGTACACAGGGGCGCCTTCAAGATGAGCGCAGACGGAAAGACTGAGGATTGGTGCACTATCTATCCCGGTTGCGTCACACACTATTTTGTTCCGAAAGTCACGCACTTCAACTTGAGTTCGAAGGTTAAGGTCCTCGATGCCCACCGAGTGATCTCAAAGTTTCCCTTTTCTACTGATTGCTTTCAACGGCAGCCCGGGTTTTCACGAGAGAGCGACACCGTCCAGTCTTTTATTGCCATTCTGCTCTTGTTCTTCTGATGGTGACACTCGTCTCACATTAGGTGCATGGCGACGAGTGCAGCTAGGGCACGTGTCGCCATCTGTGCGAGAGCTTGAAGATGCCCCGCCACCGACCTCAACTTCTTGTCTTGCATACAATAGAATCACACTTTACGGTCTTCACATCTCGATGCTTCATCTAGACAAAGTACATATAAGAAGAAACATGTGATTGCAGAGGGCATCGCAAACAACAATCGCAAGCAGAATCTCAGCTCGCGTAAAACCTCAAACGAAAAACCTCAAATGACCTCGAGTAGCGTTGCGCTTGTGAAATGCTCTTTCACGGATTTCTCCAATAGTTCTCCAGTCTTCATAGTATTTTACTAATCGTCGCCGTTCCATCCGCCATTGCCGTATAAGACGACAGCCCGATCTCTCTTCTTTCCCTCCTGTCGTCGAAACCAGACCAACCAGCGGAGGTATAGTGCGACAATGAATTGTCGCGCCAGAATTTCGAGTTCCAGGTCCGATGCGTCTTGCTTTCTTGAGTGCCATTCAGATATTGAATGCCGGCTTCGACGACGCCCTCAACCACCAGGAACAAGACCACCTCGACGATGACCACAACGAGCACATCTTCCACCACGACTCTCCCCACCACGACGCCTTCCACGACGCCGAAGCGACCACCGAGGAGACGACTCCTACGATGAGGAAGAAGAGGACGCGGCCTCCCACCACCAAGAAGAAGACCGCCTCCACCACCACCTCAGTAGCCGCCGCCGTCGCCTCGACACACGTCGTCCTTGCCCTGGCCGCTACTCGCCTTCTTTAAGTGCCCTCCTCCTTCTCCTTTCTTCTTTTAAAAAGTTTTCCCCCGATTTATGCCTAAAAGAATAAAATCTTGGCGAGAGTGGATCTCGCCGTCTTGCGACACGACGGCAGTTGATTGCGTTTTTCATTAGCTTTTTGGCTGATTGCTAGGTTTTTGCTTTTCGAAAGTTGCAAGACGTTTGGAGACATCTCACTCGTGCTCGTCCCCCGGCGTGAGACATTTACACGGAACAGTGATTGTCATGAAGTAAGTTTCCAGGCGAAGAGGATCTTATGCAAGGAAGGAGAGGTTCTTGCAGCGAGCTTCTCTGCAAGCTGATTGTCAATTCCTGTTTATTGCGCTTCGAAACTACGAATTTTCTGCATTGATGAAGTTTCCTTGCTTATTCCACGACTGCAATCCGCGACGACCAGCACCTGGCAATCCCACAGCTTCCCCATTAAAGTCAAGTCTTTGAGGCGTTAGACGAGTGTTTTCGGATAGTTCAGCATGACTCCTCCATGTGGCAAGCAAGTCGCTGTTCCATCGCAACGACCAAGGAGGAACATCATTGCGAAGAAGGGATTGGATTGCACGACGTGTGCCATTTGCTTGACTGACTCTCTGGTAAGTTTTGATCGAAGCGGTTCTCATTGGAGTAGCTATTCAATCCTTCGCATTTTGCAGAAAACAAGGAAGAGGAAGGCGAGGGCGAAGGCAAAGCGCGTTGCCGAATCTGGCGCTGAACCAGTAGGGCCTGCACGAAGGCGTCATACTTTCTGGGCAAAGGAGTCGTCAAAGACTTGGCCACGTCCAAGCCCTAAGCGAAGCGGCGAGCAGAGGTTGTTCTTCCAGCAAAGCCTTACTGATAAAAATACTCTCAGGGTTAACTTCGAAACAGCCCTGCAACAACCTTTCGTCAGTTTCTCATTTTCACTGGTTTTCAATACTTCGTTTAGAAAAATCTTTCGATTCAAGACAAATTTTGGAAGTCGAAGAATGTGCCGGACCTCAGGGTTCATCTACATCTTGCGCTCTCACTCTTTTTTTCTAGAACAACGCATTGTTTCCTGTAAATCAACAGCCTCACCCTCCTGTTGCTGCGCGCATCACCGACCCCTTGAGGGCAAGAATTTTGAAGGCCCACGAGACGCAGCTGGAAGAGGTGGAGGAGGAAGTGCGGAAGCCCAGCTGGTGGGCACTTCATTGGTTGAGCGGTAGATAGACCTTTTCAATAGAATCTTCAGTCTTCTGGAAGTTCGAACCAGAGGACATTATCGGCCCAGAGCCCATGCAAGTGTATTCAGAAGTCGAAGAAGTCTCGGATCCAATTCTTGTGTATGTTTCTTCTCTAGCTCAAGAGACTTTCCAGCACTATGCGAGGCGCCAATGTGTCGACGGCTGCAGTTGCTTACGAACCTAGAATGTTCATGCCGTGATTTCTCCCATTGGTCTTCTTCTCTTCTTCCTTCTGTCCTCCTTCGGTTGTCTCTTTCGTTGGCATTCTAAACTCTCTATATCAGCTACCCTAGTGTCCGAATGGACTCTGAAACGGCAAACAATCTATTCATGGTATTACTCTTGCTTAGAAAGTTTACGAAAACATTGGAATAAATCTAAACTTACTTGACTGCTCGTTGTCAGCAGAAGAACGAAGGCGAGAAGAACGACACGAGATGTTCTTTGCCCGTGACAATGAAGGGCAAGCACGTGAAGTGTGTCTGAAAAACTAACTGACAAGGCAGGAAATCCTGCGTACAGTGAGGAACGGACAAAGATACCTGATGCCTTCTTGCTTTCCCAGCGTTCCTCTAGGAACCCCAACCTACTCCCACAATTGCAGATCTACACGACGCTCAAACTTAATTTCTTTGTGCTGCATTTTGGTTAGCGTTTAGCGCACTGATGATCACAGCGACTATTGTGGAAAACAGACCCTCTGTTAAATCAGCGAACATACTCCAAAGACTTGCGAACTGAGAATGAATCTTGAAGAGTTGCCAAATGGACTAGGAAAGAATTTGAGCAGACGGCGGCGGTAAGAGCTTCAATGGCTGAAGCATAATGTTGTCTCATGATGACAGCACATCGATTGATGGGTAATCCGGTGCACAACAGACAGGGATCAACGACGCGTTGGGTCTACGCCATTTCGTCGGACGTCAGTTCGCCCCTATAGAACACGACTGTGTTCGTTTACGCTCGATTGTATGGGCAAATTTAGTTTAAAAAGACCAAACAAAAGCTAAATTCACAAGGATGTGCTTCGAGCCCACAGCTGTCAACCAACGCTCGCGAGGCATTCAATTATTCTGCACTCGGAGAAAGGTTCAGACAGTTGTGAAACGAGCCGAATTGTGAAGACAAGGGTCAGTAACGGCAAATGACTTTCATCTTCCACAGACGGACGAGACGAGTCCACGAAAATGACCTACAGTTTTCCATGATGCTAATGGCGTCGTCAGCGTTTTGGAGATAGTAACAGTTGAGCGACCGTCGGCGCTCGATCTGGGCAGTTAACGGTCAGCGCTCAACACGTATTCTCAGGAAGGTCGAGAATCAATCGACAAGTCTTCAAAAAGGGAAATACAAAAAATCTTACATGTAGAAGCAGAACTGAGTGTGAGTGTTCAAGCTCATTGCCTCATAGTTGGTTTCGAACTAAATGCTCTAGGTTGCTCTGGGCGTCCAGCTTGCACACCTTTAGGTGTCTTCCGATCGAAGAAGCGGAGGCGGACTGTCGCGTTGCATCCTGAAAGCGTCGCATTAACTCGCCTTTCGAGTGGCTTGGCCATGACGGTTCCATCCAACTGACAATGAGAACCAATGCGAAAGGGCAGTAGATGTGGATTTAAGAAAAAAGAGGAACTTCGCCTCGAGGGCGCTTGATAGCAAGAATCGAATGCGTGTAACCGGGAAGAGAAAAGGGCCGCTCAGGGAACGCGAAGAACGCCTTAAATCACCATAGTATGCTATGGTATGCTATGGCATAGGGGTAAGGTATGCTTTTATTGTTAGAGGCTCGAGAACGGCGATGCTGAAGTTTGCGACAAGCAAAGGCAAGTGAGACAAGAGAAGACAAGAGAAAGCCCTTTTAGATGGAAAGGTTTCACAAAAAGGGAACAAGGAAGGAACGCGCACGTTGTGGATTTCGCAAAAGAAAAGGGTGAAGAGGAAGGACGCCGCTGGTGACTCAGGTCGCGGCCGGTGCCGCGCGCCAAGTGCTAAGTGAGCCTTAAGGACGCGGCTAGGGGGCTGACACACTGAAAGGTGTTGGGTTTGGATAAGACTTTGGTCAGAGAATCGCTCAACAGGCGGGGAGAAGGGAAAGGAAAGGCGAGGCGGGCCGCGGCAAAATGGAGACGGCCGGAGTGATCGCCCGACTGCTTAAATGAGGCGTGACTCGCCTCAAAGCCACGGCTGTGGTGGAAAGCTTTTGCTCACGCGAAGTCTCCGAATTCTTAGGTAAGACGAGAAAGATTGTTGGCCGCTGCAGGTGTGCAACGCCGCAACGAAGAAATGAGCCACGTCGCAGCCACAAATGACTTTTCAAGAAAATCGGGTCCGAATTTGGCCTGCAGAAGAGAATCCTCTGGGCACGAAAAGACTGGAAGTAGGAAGATAAGTTGAAAAACGCACAGAGTATACTGACAAACTGGAATGAACAGGTCGTGGGAGGTCGCATGAATGGACTTGTCTCTGTTTTCCTACAATGAAGTCAGTCAACAGTCGCGCTGTTGACAACGGAAGACCGACGCTAATTGTGATCAAAAAGAGACAACTTTGTTTGTCACAAAAGGAGCGTTTGATGTGCGATACGGTCCGTGGAAGACCCCCGCCTCGATACGGGTCTTTCACGGACTGAAAAGAAATCGATGATCGTTTCGCGTTGGGGGCGCAAAATCACTCACAAGAAGAACAACTAGAGAAACAACAACGAGAAGACGAGCAAAAGGAAAGCGAAAAAGCTGAAAGGTAGAACATCCATAAAAAACTTCTCGTGAACTAGGTCACAAAAAATCGCGAGAAAAAGACCATTTCTATCGCGCCGGGGGCGATGGTTAGTGCTTTGAATTAGCTTGTAGCATGGTGGACTAAAAACTTGAGAAGAAAGCGTTTTTTTTTCCACACGCTCTCATATAAAAGAAGCTCAGAGGATTGTCTGCACAGCTGGTTCTACAATAGGTGGTTAGCCAAATAAAATGACGACCAATGTTCTCTCCAAAAAGGCATCTTTTCGTTTTTAGAAAGAGCGTTGGCCGCCACAGCACTGGCTATGGAACAAACTGGACACTGGGTGGCTTATCATTCAGGAACACCGGACGTTGGCGGATATCAAGTTTAAGTCTGGGAAGGTGTCAAACACGCGCCGAGAATAACTTGCCTTCTCTCTTGCTCTCTTCAAATTCAACGTTTTGTTCATCAAGAAGACTCAGTGGTACGGTACACAACTGGGATATAGCAACTGGGCAAAAAGAACACGAGAAATATGTGTGGACTTTACAGTTCCATCGACTGGCGTAGTTCTTGCGGGCATGTGAGCAGAGCCTGAAGGTTAACATGAGTTCAGCCGGAGGACAGTCAGAGAATCTTCGAAGATCTTCCTCGCAGCCAGACGTTCGAGCGACGGTGCATGAGCCGAACACCAACCAAGACGCGCTCCATTCGTCGTTGGGCAATGGCGAGCTCGCCCCACTCTGACTCGGTGAGGGTCCACGTCTCGGCCGCGTAGAGCAGCGTGGGTATGACCACCGCGTTGAAGAGTCGACACTTGATGTCATGAGGTGTTCTTCTACTCGAGTAGAAGTCGCGGTGTCGGTTGAGAGCTCCCCATGCGGCGCCGATTCGTCGTCGTAGTTCGAGCGTCCTGTCCTTGGAGAAGGAGACGAGTCGTACGAGATAAGTGAAGGAGGCAACCGAGGCGATGGGACAGCCGCGCAGTTCAAGCAGTGGCGAGACGAGGTTCCCCATGGTGACAGTCTTCTTCTCGTTGATCGACAGTCCGATGCGCGAGCACGCCTTGTCCAAGTCGTCGAGCATGGTCTGTAGCTCCTCGGTCGAAGAGGAAATGAGGCAGACGTCGGCGGCGAATGCGAGGTAGGCAAGTCGTCGGCCGTCGATGAGGACACCTCTGTCTCCCCAGTCGATCGTGTTGATGGCATCTTCAAGGGCGGCAATGAAGGCTCGTGGCGAGAAGGCGTCCCTTGTCGGACTCTGAATGTTGATGGGTACTCGTGACTCTCCGATGGTGATGGTGGAGCGGGCGGAGGTGGGGCGGGAGAGGGGGGACACTTACGGGTGGGGACTCGATTCGGCAAAAAAAGCAATTGCTGAATGCCACTGAAAGACGGCGAAGGAGAACAAAGAGAGCGAGAATGACTATCAAGGTCTTCAGAGTTTATCTCCTTCGTTTGTCTTATGCAACTGGAGGTAAAACTCGTTAGTGATTCCAGCCTAGCTCTCTTTCTCTCTCAGTGACGAAGTCGATGCTATCGTCTATGGTTTTAGGCCGACACAGATTTGATTTAGATATGAATGTTGTCGGTGGTGCCCTCTGCGCTCCCATCTCATTTTAGAATCGGAGATAAAGCAACTCAAAGGAGTGGTTCTGTATGGAGAAGTTGAAGACAGCGACGGAATGGTTTGCTGAAAATGGAAAGCGGGCGGCCGATGGCCATCGATTCGCCTCTTGCCTTCATCGCTCCACGCATCGACCTCTTCCTGTTTTCTCCGTCCCGCGCAAATGTAGATTACGGGCTCTCCAACAGCAAAATCGGGTATCCTCCACGCCTAGAAAGTTATCCGGGTGAAAATTTGGCTCGGCGTTGTGGTTCTCGCAGAAAGGCTATGATTTGGATCCTGCAAAATGGTGGTCGTCAGCAAAGCGCAACCCGCCCACGCGGAAATCGGTACTGTTGCGTAGATTGCGTTGGCCGCCAATTCAGTTCCTGCCACTGATGCCTACGTCAACGAGAGAGGGATGGCGTGTTGAAAGGAGGCAGTGAGGAGCGTGTGGCGCGCGCCTCTCGCTGCGCTCGCCCTGACGGTCTCTGTTTCTCGTTGACTCAATGTTAGCGAGAAAACAAGCGCGTCAACTTCCGTTGCGAAGGCAGAAAATGCGGATCGGCCAGTTAGGCTAAAGCGAAAGGATAAAAAGACGAGTGACAAACGTTCGAAATCGTCGAAGGCCCGCAGCAAAAAGAAGAACTTATTTATCACAATTTCTCTGCCAAAGAGCCACATAGGCGTTGGGCGAAATTCAGCTTGAGTTGAAGCTCCTCACATGCGGATAGATGAAGGTGAAGACGAAGAGAATGCGATGGAAGAGATCCCTCGAGGACATCGCCAGTGTGCATCTCTCCTGGAAGAGAACAACTGAAAGGTGACTCCAACGCAGTTTCCATCATTCACTAGATTTCTCTCTCATCGAGACAAAAAACACTCGAAGGCCGTCGGTTTCGCCTCCACTATGGCCTCGTATTCGTATTCTCTTCTTCAAAGAAAAACCATGTGTGACATGTGAATAAAAGATGTGCTGCGGTCATGAGACTTTTGCAGCGAAGGGCGAAGACGAGGAGGGAGAGCAAAAAGGAGAAGAGATGTCTGGCGACTTCGAAGTTGCACGCAAGTACCGGTCCCTTTCCATTCATAGGAAACCAACTCACCGAAGTTGTCCGAGGTCGACGATGCAACGCCGGCTCCGAGGTGGTGAACTCTCTCGGCACTAGCTACGGCGGCGCCGGCTGCAAGGCGAAGGACTCTCTCGGCACTAGCTACGGCGGCGCCGGCTGCAAGGCGAAGGACTCTCTCGGCACTAGCTACGGCGGCGCCGGCTGCAAGGCGAAGGACTCTCTCGGCACTAGCTACGGCGGCGCCG
>JAQIXL010003172.1:0-10981 GCA_034700245.1 Poikilolaimus oxycercus | reverse complement strand
AACGTGGGCAGAGATAAAGGTCGTACAACGACAGATTGTACACTGGAAAGTGTACTACACAATTCCTACACAACACCCCTTCATGCCGCATCGATTTATTTCCCGCAGCAGACCAGTTGCATCCGTGCATTTCCATTGATATTTCCCTGTTTCTGTTGGGTTCTCCGTCCTTCACCAGGCGTCGAACGTCGAATTTATTAATTCTTCTCGAATAATTGCAGATCGATCCTTAGACGATTGAGCCTAGGGCCTCCTTTAGAAGGAAAATAGACGACTAAATGTCCAGTACATAATTGGCACAGCCAAATTGTCTTATAAGCGCAGGTAAGATAATGAACGCAATTTGTTGTTTTATCGGCAGATGCTCAGGGGAACATAAAAGCGAGGCATTCAAGGAAGAACTATTCCATCTGGCCAGCTACGGGAGTGATCTTTACTTACGGACGCCCTAGTGTCAGGTAGCTAGCAAAAAAGCAATTTCAGTTGATTCTCGCAAAATTTAGCCGATCGCTTTCGCGTGAGAACTGTTGAATAATTCTCCTCGAATCAAGATAGTAAAATCTGCCGATCATCAAGCATTTTGTTTTGTTTTGAAGTCTTTCGCGTATGGCCGGCTGCAGCTGTGCACGGGTAATTCTGCAAATTTCCAGCAGGTTAAGAAGCTTCCGGTTTGTTTTCTAGCACATTCAGACGAAAATGATTTTGAAGGCATACCGACGACTCCAAAATGCAAAGTTTTAAAGTAGAAAGATAAATGTTTGATGGCAATATTTACGTATGGAAAGTCTCGGGTCAGGTAACTAGGAAGTTTTCTGCTTCACGCGTTTCAGAGGATCAAACTCCTGCGCGCACTGTTGAACACAAAATTCTTTCCAACCGAAACTTCATTCATCCATCATCAAGACGTTTTTCAATAAAGTCTGTTTTCGCACCAAACACACTGCATTGACACATTTCAACTGATAAAGCATTATTGAACCAGTAGAGCAATTGGAAGTGCTGGACACTGGATATTCAACAAAATACCCGCAGGTGATGGAAGATTTGGTAGGTTCTGTAGAATTCCAGCCGGCGACGGTTGTTGCGGTAAGTTCTTCAAAATATCGGCTGGACCCGGGAGTTGAGATAACTTTCCGCGATTTCAACTGGGGAAGGAACTTGGGGAAGATTAGCTAGAAATTCGGCGGGTGAACGAGGCGGCGCTGGACCATATTGTGGTGAATATGCCGGCGTTCCTGAAGGTTTTCGTGGAAACAAAAGTGTAGCCAATGCTAATTGTAAGTGGGTGAGTATTAGAGATGACAGAAAGACGACGAATGTCATGTCGAATAGTATTGCAATTCGCAAAATTCTCTTAACAGCGCCCCTATATCAGAGAAGTTCAGAAAAACACACGTGCACTTCCTCTTGGGACGTTTTTCTTCGATGTTTAATTGCAATTCATTGGTCAAAACCTGCTGATTACTAAGTGTTGGTGACCTGGGAACGTGGGAGAGGGGGCACGGGCCTTCTTGCCCGAATGTTTTTGCCCAAGAAGAACAAAAGTCTTATTGGCGAAACTTCCATGTCGTCTTTTGCGATAGAAATATTTCGAGAAAACGTTCATCCGCTTGTGAGACAGAAGACAGACATCAAAGTGAAATGTGTGAAACGGGAGAAGCCAACAATGAAAATGAGAGATGCAGCATCTGATCGTTTCCTCCTTTTTTGTTTTACACGCGTCAGAGCAAACAACAATAATTGCAATGGGACCCGAACTGACGTTTAACGTTGACAGCCGCGGGGGACGCCACGTTGCCCCCCCCCTCTCCTCTTCCTCCACCTCCACGAGTCCACATTCAATCTCTCCAGATTCCCCCTTGCGCCCTTTTGGGTGTCACTCTAGAGTCCCCTTCGATCCAAATGTCCTTCCAGAGCCGTCATCCCTTGAGCATCACCGAGAAGATCGGCATTATTCGTGCGGCCGAAAGGTGAGTGCAACCTGAGCGTCAAATGTGCTCACCTTTCTTTCCTCAGTAGAACTTCTCCTTTCAAAGAAACTTTGCCGTTCTCTAATAGGCTATAACGGCCTAACTGGCATCAAACCATCGCTTGCAGGAACGAAAGCCAGTGGTCGATCGCCTCGCGCATGAACGTGCCAGTGAACGACGTGCAGATTGTCGTCCAAGCCCGACAGGAGATTATGTCGGAGTTCGCTGACGTCGTTGACACCGTCAAGCAACACGCGAACATTCTCCTCGGCAACAATGCACAACGCGGTGCGGAAAGAAATCTTTGAAACCATTTTGCGCCGTGGTCAGAAAAAAAGAGACTAAAAGCACTTGTTGACATCTCTTCGCCAGCCATTCTCCCGAATCTGCATGCGACATCTGGAGCAACTCGTGCGTGGGGGTACGGGGTAGGTGGTTCTCTTCAATGCGACGAAACCTGCCCCGAGTGTCATCGATGCATTCGTCCAGGATCCTGAGAAGTGAAAACCTTTTGCGCACTACCCTTTCATTTTTGTTGCAAACTGACGAATGACAAGGTGTCAATCCTCTTTCGCTTCTCATATCGGTAAGCGCTGAAGGCCTTACTTATTGTCGATATTAAAAAGATGCGACTTGTTTGCTTTGATGTCCAGTTTTGATGAGAACTCGATTCGTGGTCGTCTGGTGCAAAGTTATCATATCACCGATTACGTTTCAACTTAAAGTAACGAACTTTTCTGAAGAAGCACGAGACATGTCGTGCTGGCCCCAAACGAGTGTCCAGCGTCGCGTGTGGTCATCTGTGTGTGCGGCGGCTCTAAATGGCAACTCTTCCCCACACAGTTTCTTTCTTCTGCTGACGCATTTTTTGTGTCTCTTGAGCAGGTTCCCTCTGGTGCGTTTTCAGTGTCAAGTAAGAAACCCGGGTAAATCTTGGACAGTCCCGAGATGTCAGCATATTGTTGGCGGCTGTCGACGTAATTATTAGGCCCTTATTTATGGAGAACGCTTGCCGATCATTTATGAATTGACTTGAAATCACATTTAGAAAAGTGACGTGGCAATATTTGCGACAATCTTTGCGATTCGAATCATAAGAGCAGGAGAACAACAATTACAAAAAAAATGCCGAAAGGACAGAACCAAAAGAGAGCTGTAGACGAAGAGTTAGTGGCGCTGAAACGGGCTTCGGCAAGCTCCCTGTTGGTTGTCATGACGATGATCGACGTTTCTACCTCCCTTCACATTCTCTCAGTCGGGAGAACACGGGGTGTCTTCCGACGGAATTTCACTCAATAACAAAGCCGCTCGGGCAAGCGAGCAGATCAGCCCCTGCGACTCCCCCCCCCCATCTCTGTAAGTTGCTGTCCCGCCCTTGGGCTGCGACGAAAAATGTGCACGAAATTAGTGCAAACAAAACACTTTGATGCAAAATACTTTAGTGCAAATCACTATGACGGCAAACGTTTTTGTCGGCGAAAGACTCGGCAGTAAAAAGGCATGACGATCGTGAGACGATCGCGACCTGTTTTGTTTCGTCAAAGAGGCGCGCCTATTCACAATCATTGATGTGTGAATTATTACCCTCAAGAATTGCACCTCCATTCCGGCGATGGCCCTCCCTTTCTTTCTTTCTTCCCACAGAGCGTCGATTGCTCTGGGTCTAGCACTGAATTTTTACTACTGAGACTGAATTTTCCTATCATATATTTTTCTATATCTGTGCCCTCTTCAACGCTATGCACGCTCTTTTTCCACGCAGGAACAGTTTTCCCTCTTCGCGCCGCGTCGATTTATTTTTCGCTGCGGGCCAGTTGCGCCCGTGCCACTGATATTTCTCTGTTTCTGTTGGCTTCTCTGTCCTTTTCCCACGCGTCGAGCGTCGAGCTAATTTGTCTCGAACAATTGCAGATTGATCCTTAGATGATCGAGCGTAGAGCCTCCTTTAGAAGAAGGCAAGTGAACGACGAAATGCCCAGTACTCAATTTTCATAGCCGAATTGTCTTAAAACCGCAGGTAAGACTATTGTATTTTTGTTTAATCGGGAGATAGTGTTACGGGAGCATAAAAATGAGGCATGTAAGTGGATAATTGCACCTTCATTCCGGTGATGGTCCTCCCCGTCTCTCTTTCTTTCTTTCAACAGAATGTCCATTGCTCTGGGCCTACTTAACATGTCTTCTCCGTCAAATATCATTTGTCTTTCGTGATGTTTAAAATTGTTCAGCAACTATGGAAACGTTTTTTCTTACTCCCCTCGCAGAAGGCGACGTATCTGGAATCTGGTGAGATCGATAATTATGACGAAAAACTTGCAGGGTCCCGACGAGTTGGAGAACGAGAAGCAGCGCAAGCGGTCGAGACGCTGACGGTCATTTCTTCGGTTTCATTCTTTCTTTCTTTTTCGTATTCTTATTCCTGGTATTAGTCATTTGTCAACAAGTTTTATCGCTTTGGATGTTGTTGGCGATAAAGCACGAGTTTTCACTCAGAGTCGGTCTCAACGCCGCCAGCGTTCTCATCGAGAGGGATCTCCGGCTCTAAGTCGGTCATTCCGTTGGCAGATCTGAGGATCAAACCATCAACCTTGGCCACGCACTTGGCAGAAGTGATCTTGTAGAACTTAAACAAATCATCAATTCGATTTCAATAGACTTACGCTTCTCACGGACAGGTTCTCCCTTTCAAGCAGCGAATGTGTCATGATGATTGTCTGCTGAAAGGAGGTAAAATTGGTGGAAAAACTGTCAATATTCATCTCCCACGAATCCTGAAGGATTAGTGCGTTCTCCGCGAGAGGAAACTCCAGACGGGCAACGCCGGCAGTCTTTCCCAGACGATCAGCGATTATGACGATTTAGAGGTGAAGGTCTCTCCAAGGTGTACGCAAAAGAATTTCAGTACGTAGGTAACGTGGCAGTGGGCACCCCGCAGCAACAGTTCCTCGTTGTCCTCGATACATGCTCCTCCAACTTCTGGGTCCCTGACCTCAAATGCGAGTGAGTCTTTCTCTTCTTCTTCAGTTTCATCAGCTCGAGCTGCAAAGGAAAAGACAAGTTTGATAGCTCCAAGTCGTCGTCCTTTGTTGCCGACGGGCGAACGTTTTCCATTCAGTACGAAGATAGCTCTGCTAATGGATTCCTCGGCCAAGACACCATCACTGTAAGCCTTCTACCAAAACGTCTAATTCTCTAGTTCGGAGGAATCTCTGAAGGACAGTTTGCCGTTCCAAAGACAACATTCGGTCAGGCGACCCATACATCGGCCGACTTCGCCGACGACCCCGTTGACGGAATTCTCGGCCTCGCTTTCCAATCAATTGCTGTCGACAACGTCGTCCCACCACTTATCAACGCTATCAACCAGGGACTCCTCGACGCACCCCTCTTCACCGTCTACTTGGAGCACCACGGAGCGACCGAGAATGTTCACGGAGGCGTCTTCACCTATGGAGCTGTGGACACGCATAACTGCGGTGCTGTGCTAGACTTCGTGCCACTCACCTCCGCCACCTACATACTTCCAATTCAGCGTCTCCAGCTTTCAGCTTGGCAGTACATGAGCAACCGAGTCTGTTCTTCTTCGAATGAAAAGCCAGTGTCATGTCAGGCACAAGACGCGTACTCGGACACAGGCACGTCCTTCATTGGAGGCCCGCAGTCAATCGTCGATGGTCTTGCTAAGGTCGCCGGAGCCACGTATGACTCTGTCGAGGAAACGTACATACTTCATCGGTTTGTTCTCTCCAATTCTTTAGTTTTCAGACTGCAACGCCACTCCCGGTCCGCTGAACATCGGCATCCACGGCAAGACGTACGTTGCTTTTCCGGCAAGTCGGATTGTCGCAAGTGAGCAGCTACTATCGATTCCGAGTCATTTCTCATAGTCCAAAGACTTTTGACAGTGAAAGATGCATTTCTCTGGTCATCCGCATTGCGAAAAAGTTTGACATAATAGATTTCAAATTGTGTTCGAAGAATTCACCATATGTTTTAGGAATCGTATCATCTGCTACAGAGAATGCACGGTCGGTCATCTATGCATCGACCTGGAAGAAGGCAGTAAATCACGAGCGTTAAAGAACGGGAACAAAACGAAAAACACTGCGGATGAGTTTGGCTACAGGGCACACACAGCCAGTTCGTTGTCACCGGTTGAAATGGCGAGCGTCGCCGTTGGGTCTCTCTTGCTGTCTTTCAAGGTCCCAGGCAACAATACCGGCCGTCGTGAGGCTAAAGGCAAAGCATCGCCTTGGCAATCGCTATGATACTTACTTGAATGTTACGAAATAATACTTCGTTTTCATCTCACAACACAACAGACGACTACTCAGGGTTCTAGGTGTAAGCAAACATTTTTATTTGTTAAAATAGAACGCATTGCATTGTGCACCTCAGCAAAACTTCCTTCGTTTGAATGGAAGAGCCATTTTTTTTCCAAATCAGTGATCATCCTTCAGCCCGCATGCTTTGCCCCAATCGTTTTGTTGAATTATATAGTCCCCGGGCGGATTTGACGGCATGTGATTTGAACTCTATGAACTAAAATCAAATCTCGAAATTGTTGGAAATCGCTTACTTTGCGCATCGATGGCAATGAAAAGAAGGGAAGCGTTTCCATATTTACGTGGAGTCCTTCGGAGTCCGGATTAACTCTTCATTCTCGTGTACAGAGAATGAACGGTTGATCATCTACTGATCGTCCTGCAACCAGAATTTACAGGTCTTGACGCAAGGAGCTTTAACCACTCGAAACAGTTAATGAACTCAAATCAAAAGCGTGGCTCGACACGGCAGAGTGTAAAAGGGAAAACACGCCTTACGACGACATGCGAATCAATCTGCTCGACGACGAGGAAAATATTTACGGCGTTTTGGGCGGTTCACCGGTTTGTACGGTTCACCGTCTAAACCAGATTCCGACCCCCTTACAGGCCCACGACCCCCTGAGGCCCTTTCTGAGTGGTGTTTCAGCCTTAAACTTGCACCGCGCCAGTGAACCGCCCAAACCTGTGAACCGGTGAACCGTCCATGTGCCAATATTTACAGATGAGACCGTCTGCGCATCGCGACACGCTCATAAATATCTATGAATGCGGCTGCGAAGCATCGACCGTTGTCACAGCAAACAGTAAAATGTGAGAGAGGCTGCCTCAACTTTCGATTGTGTTGTAGAGGAAAGAGCGGAACTTGCAACTAACATAAGTAAGCAATCGTTCATTATCAAGGTCTCGACCCGTTTCCGGTTGTTTGCGCCGCATCGCGTATCATTGACTCGGGCCTCTCTTCACTCTCTCTCGGTCCGCTCTCTATACGCGTGCAAAACGGAGCGGCGCCGGACGACCGCCCGACAACAGGACGGATTAGGCAAACACCCACATTCAGCAGGTCGCCCCCATTCGCTCCACCGTTGCTCATGCCACCTAGCCTCTTAGCCCCTTTGCTCGACTTTTACCAAAAAGGCTTTTTCGAATTTTTCACTAATTATTATAGCTGCGCATTGACTTCGTGCGATTGCAGATCAGTGAGTAGATGGCTGACTCTCATACGCCTCTGTAAATGAGGAATTCCACGTATTTCATCCATGTAACACATATTATGTAGACGGCGAAACAACGCCTTGGATTTTGCCTGATACGTAAGCTGTCGATGATCCTTAACGAACTTCATATTCAGAGAATTAATCTCTTTGATCAAAGACCTTGAAACGGAGTGCTTTGGACCTCAAACGAAGGTGGCTCGCAATGGGGATGAAACATTTTGTAACTGCTTTAAGGCCAAGAAAAATGGACCTTACTTCGGATTTCATAATTTTAAACTGGATATTTCGTCGTTTCTAAAAAGAGCAAGCTACTTTCAAGTTTAAAAAAGAACAAAGATCTTTTGCATGTTTAGATCTGCGCAGATTGTTTTCGATGACTAAAGAGCAATAATGATCCAGCAGCAGAAATGAGAGGCACCATTATGCGTGTTCTTCCACCAGCAAGCAATAGCCGAAAGAACTGTCGTGCGTCATTTTTACTTTACATTTATGCTTTCAGTCTGATATCAATTTTCCTATCATGAAATCCAACAAGATTTTAACAAGTTTGACGTTAGGATCCTTCAATATAAATGATGTAAAGCAAATTACCGCTCTCGAATAAACATCTTTGACAATTTTCAAGCTATATAGTCAAGCTAAACACGTATCCTGGCACACTCCTCAATAAATTACAATTTTGCAATGCGCGCGTTGCAATAACTTTCATCCAGTAAAGTGTTATCAATCGGGAACACTAGGCGGCTGAAAAAGCGTACTTACAACGTACTTACAACTACTACACCGTAATTACTATTAAAGCGTACTTGCTAGGTTTTTTAGTTGTCAAGGAAACAACTAGAGTCATTTTATATCAGCGGATCAAAAACAGTTGAACTTTTATTGTCGGTCGACTGCTTTTCTCTTCTTGCAAATTGTTATTGTTGCGCAAGTGCAAATAACTGGCGGCGATATGTTTCATAAAGCCTAGGACGTGACGGATTTTGTTAAACAGCATCGCCGACAGCTTTTCGATACGGTTGCGCCAAGATGATAACGGCTATGATCAAGATAGACGACAACCTTCTAAGGTTGTCGCTTCTAAGGTTGTCGCTTATCTCGATTTTTACTCTCTTGCTCAAAAGCAAGAGAGTGAAAAAGGTCTACGACAAGAACTGAATTTATCAATGGTGACCGAAGCTCGCTTGAGCGGAATCGGGCAGGTGTAGTCGGATCGATTGCCACGATGAATATCGTCGTCTGCGCCCTCTTCAGTCCCTCACGATCTCCCTCCCCCCTCCTGTGCCGTGGAACCATCGGGCGCAATACAACGCCCTTTCGCCACAGCAAGCAGACCCTCTTTAGGAAAATTCACACGCGTCTTCGCTTTGCTTTCTCAAGCCGGCAGTCGTGGGTCCTAGCTCTTTGGGGCTTTGAAAGCGACCATATGAGCAGGCGTTTTCTCATCAGCGTGGCTTTCTCTCCCTCACCCCCGCCTTCGCTTTCTCTAAATTCCTACTTTCGAAGCGTCTTCAGCGTCGTACAACTGTAGGGATTTCAGGTCGATTCATAGAAAGTCAATGAATGAGCTCTTCGCACACGAGAGAGTCAGGTTCCATTTCACAGACCGCTATGTATTTCAGTGCGGTAATTCTTTCAAGTGAGCGTTTAATCATCTTCGCTAACGATAGACATTTTTTTTAGTCATACACAAAACAAGTCGCTACGAAATCCGCATTGTAATTTAAATAGCTAATTTTCATGACGAGCGGTTCAATCCACCTCCTGTTCCGCTTCCTTTATTAGACGCAATCCAGGTATCTATCATATTGTTTTCAACTCGAACTAACACTATCGCAATATTTAGTGAGGCAGAAATCTGCCTACAGGATAAGAACGGGATTGTGTTGCGACGTGAACAGCTACCAAACAAATTGTCTGTTTCGCGGTCAGTGAGTGACTCTCAATAGAGAACTTTAAGAACGATACGATGCAAAGGACCCATTCGGACGAAACAAACAGCATTCTACTCTCCAAAAATCAATTTCTTCACATGGCAACGTTTAGGTTCGCTTCTATTTGCAAAGTTTTAGCCAGCTCTCAGACAAAAGCCTTTGTTGGAGTCCAGACATGTGACCACATTGTCAGAAATGTAAGAACCGCTAACGACTAGCGAGCCGTGGAAACACTTCAAAGACTCAAAGATATTCTAGTGGGCAAACGTGGAAATGCATGTAAATCCTCGAAACTTGGCGCCTTGAAAATAAATCCTTTGATGACATTCAAAACAGTGGAAGTGGACGCAGAAGGTGATGAGAAAGCCAACGTTTTTTTATTATCACTTGCATCTCGAATAAAATGTCTTCAAGTTGATAGAGAGGTCGAAGTATTTGGAGGAATTCTTCATTTCACAAACGCGTTGCCACAACGGCTGACGATGCACGCTTTATCTTCGCGTTTTATGCACATTGTACAGAACGTTGAGCAAAAGGAGTGGAAAATCTGCAACAGTTCAAATTTTTGCATGAACCAACCTCAGTTAGGTACTCTGTCTAAAAGCCGCCATGATCCCAGACTCAGACGAGATTGAACACTGACTAAATGGTTTTATTTTGACATTGAGAATACCTTTCGCATTTACTGCTCTTCTCACATTCGTTATGTCGTGTTTTGACAAAAAACTGTCGTCACAATTATTAGGTCCTCATTTACGGAGGACGGTCGGGGAATCATTTATGAATCGACCGGAAATCACCATTCACGAAAGTGGCGTGACTATCTTTGCGAACGCCTTTGCAATTGGAACATAAGAGATGACGAGGATAGTACGTAATTGCAAGAATCAGAAAAAAAATATGATGAAAGAGGAGAACAAAAAGAGAGCTGTAGACGAATAGTTGCTACCGCTGAAACGGGGCTTAGACACGCTTCCTGTTGGATGTCATGACAACGGGCTCTCTGCGTCTCTTCACGGTCTCTCAGTCGACGGAACACGGGTGTGACTTCCGATGGAATTTCACCATGGAACAAAGTCACTTGGGCAACGTCACCTTTTGTCGTCTGCGCGCTTTTCAGCCCGTGCGATCACACCCTCCCCTCTGTCGCGGAACCATTAGAGAGAATGCAACCTGCTGAGGCAAATTCGCACGCGTTGTCGCTTTAGTTTTCGGACTTGGTGCTTGGATAGTCGTAGTCAACTCTTGGCCGAGGCCACATGAGCAGACGTTTCCTTCTCACAAACTTCCTTCTTCCTTCTCACAATCAGTCGCTTTCTATCCAATTCCATGTCTCGAAGCGTTTCCTGTCATGTTGTGTTGTAAAACGCTACGATTGCAGGTCAATTCATAGAAACTTGATCTATTTAAAAAAACTCCTCGTAAAAGGGGGAAGTTTGGTTTGCTCCAAAAGCCTTAAAAGAAACGAAATTTCTGAAGGATGAAGTTTGGCCAAGTCAAAGGTCTTCAAAGCAGCGAAATTCTTGAAGATAAAG
>JAQIXL010003171.1:0-10983 GCA_034700245.1 Poikilolaimus oxycercus | reverse complement strand
AAGCAATGCTGCACAGAGAGAGTGATCGAATCAATAAAAGACGTGAAAGAGCTATCGAAGAGATGGCTTAATGCTGGGTGGGAAAATGTCTTGGAATTTCTCTTTACAGAAAGAAGAAGAAGAACACTAATCAATTGTGTCCACATGTCTTTGTACAGTTAATTACAAGGAACCTTTCTAAGGAAAAGGCTAGACGTACAGACAATAAATATGGATTTATGAAGATCTTCGGGAAGGCCGAAGAAATGACTATAATGCACAGACGAGAGTTGCATAAATCGTAAAGGCTCATCGAGAATAAAGCCGGCTATGCCCCCCAATTACACACAAACACTTCTTTTCTCTGTTTGCGACCAAATAAATATTCTTCGATTAAATAGAGGAAGACAAAAAGTGAAATGATCAGCATAGTGTCGTGGAGCGAGGCTTCGTCTCCTCGACTTCTCCTTCATGGTTGACCGTGAAGGACAAGCCTCGGTTGCGGCCTGCGAAGTGGCAGGCTTCAGCATGCTCCGTTAGAGTGGCGACGTCGTCGCACTCGAAGCCGCAGTTGAGGATGTCACACTTGATCTTCGGCGACTCTTCCTTGATCGGCATCGGGCTAGCCATTCGGGACTCGAGGCCTTGGTGCCTCTTCATGTGCTTCTCGAGCATGGCCGGCGACTTCGACACGTGTCGGCAGTATTGGCATCGTCGTGATCCTAGAACAAAAGTTTCTATCAACAGTAGCAGAACTACCTTGATCAATAGAAGTGGGGAGGGCGATGCCGTGTCGGTAGTACTTGTGGAAGTGGATGTAGCGGGCCTCGCGGGTTGAGAACTGGCAGCCGGGGATATCGCAACGGATCGGCGGGTTGCGGTGGTAGATCGTCACATGGTAGGACACCGAGTTGTATCGGCCATAGATCTGAAAGAATTCTCTCATCAGTAAGCATTCTGCGATTTCGCAACCCTTTCCCGATTACGGTAACTGTACTATTCTCAAAAGAAGGGGGAAGGGTCTCTCGGACGCGCTCAGCTGGCGCCGCTCCGGAGCTGTTTTCGTTTTCACGGACACCCCAGTCGTCGGGGCCGTGGCCGCGGCTCTTCTCTTCGACGTTTATCGCTTCTTGGCGAAGGAGAAGAAGAAGGAGATACGACTGAGGGCGAGGACACGGCCAAGTGCGGCGGGGGCTTCGAGACGCGGCGAAGAGGACGCGCACAGCGAAAAATCACGAGAACCGACTCTCAGGCACCCCGAGTCAGTAGTACTGATAAGGACTTCCTTTTTGGATTTGTCTACTTTTTTCCTCGAGACCAAAAAGTAAAGGAAACTTCACGAACCTTCTTGCAGACCGTGCACTGGAAGCCGCCGTTGACGCGCTCGATGTACTTTTTGTTGCGACACCAGCCTGAAAGAGTCATCACGTTAGATTACTGTAGGATTTCGTGTTAGGTGGCTTTCATCACAGGGTCAATCGCTTTTTGAGAGTTTCGGCGAAGAAAGGCGAACAGCGATTGCGTCAGCTTGCCCCCCCCCCTCGTGGTCTAATTCGTCTCATTGAAAGGCAGAAGGAAGAGGGAAGAGTTAGAGGGACGCTGTCCGAGTGATAAGGCGGACTGCGACGAAATCACGCGCCCCCTCTTGTGCCCACTCGTCCTTTCTCTTCACGCTTTCTGGTCCTTTCCCTGATGACCGGACATGACGCGAGTGCGAAAGACAACAATAACAATCTACGGTTTCAACACCGAAATATGAAATCTTGGGATGCGCATTTCTCAATGGTTTCCAACTGCGTGTTCCTTTTCAAAAAGTTATGATGAGACCAACCTTCTTTGTCGTTGCTGGGCACGATGATGTCGCCTTGGTTGTCGAAGGAGCTCTGAGACTCCTCGACGTCCATCGTCTCCTCCTCTTTTACTTCAGGAGACGTTCTTTGGATTTGGGCCAAGGCAGCGGCCGTCGCCAGCTGTTGTTGTTGTTGTTGCAGGAAGTTTTGAACAAGCTAAAGAGTGAGCTTCGATGAATTCGAGTACCTGCATGTTCAGCTGAAGTTGAAGCTGAGCTTGGAGTTGGTTCAAAATGGCCGGATTGATTGGGAATCCAAGTGGATTTACAGTAGCCGGGGTTTCTTGAGGAAGAGATTGGGGGATCTCTTGGATCCCCGACGATGAGGCCTGTAGGGCCATTAGCATTGTGTTCAAGTTCATCTGAATTGAAGAAATAAGATCCGAACAAAGAGCGAACCTGTTCCATGTCCATCTTGGCTCGACTCGAAGAAATGAAATGCGGACTAGTCAGAAGCGAGAAAAGAACTGATAAGGAAAGACAAGCAGAGACGGAGAAGCAGTGAGACACTCACTGAAAGCTCTGAGTCGTCCAAGGTCCCGGGCTCGCTTATATGGCCCGGGCGTCGTCGTTATCAGAAAATGGAGTGACTCCCCGCCTCCTTTCCTTGTCTCTCTGGCTGTGAGTGTCCCGAAAAGGCCCAAGGCAGCCGAGAATAGAACGCCGGGTCCGGCGAGACAGACCGAAGAACTTGACGACGCCTACACAGTGATAACGGTGATGTCAGGAAGACAACAACAACAAGAAAAAAGTGGTCGGTGAGCTTCGATCTGCTTTGAGTCATGCCGTGGGGAGTAGATCAGCATCGTGAAGAAGAACTTTAGAACCTGATTCAGAAAACACATTCACTCTGGCTTGTTCAACTCTTTTTGCCGTTTCCGCTTCCTTTGTCTTGAACAGTCTCATCTGAAGTCGATCTCCTTGATTCATTTCGACCGTGGAAGGGAGTTGAGTGCTTCTTGAAAACGAGACAGCCATCACTTGGTCTAACCGCAGACGTCTGACCCACCCTTCAGACGTAGCTCGCATCATCTTTGTCGTGGCGTTTCGCGTACTTTCGTGATTTTGAAAAACCTTCGGACGGCGCCACGCTCTCTTTCAACATTCGAGGGAGGGGCGCGGTCGTTCTGGAAAGCCCGTCTTCCTGTTCTGCTTATTCACTCTTTCTCTCAGTGATACACTTGGAGTGATATCAAAAGTCAATGAAGTCCTCGCCCTCTCGGCGCCAGCCACGAATTCCCCTTCACCCCGCTCCGGATATGTTTCATGGTCTTCTAGAGTGTCTCGGGGTCAACGACGCGCGTTGTGGGGGTGCTTGTGGTCTCGGCCCCATGACCTTCCGCGTCGTTCCAGGTGATAAGGGAGAGGCGAAAGCGAGAGTGGACGACGCACGCCTTGAAACCCATCACGGCCGAGACGCTCGAGAATTCGGCTTGTGACCACAAAGAACATACGCGTCACTGGCTTGGTTTCTCGGACCGCGCCTTGTGCTCAGCGCCCCCTCGGCATCCATCCACGTTTACAACGGGGTGGCGTCATTCCGAGGATTCTTTTGGAGAAGCACCACGCTGACCGCACAAGTGTCATTCAGATAACGAGGCATTCATTCAGTCGCCAGAGAAGTGAAGGAATTTCAAAAAGCCAGACTCCGCGTCTCCTACCGTAGTCGCCATTTCCAGCGAATTGGCCGAGAGGGGAGGAGAGATGGGCGAAGGAGGAGGAGGCCGTGCGCGCTGTTTGCGCAGAGCGCGGCGAAAGGCCGTGGAGGGTCGTAAACCCTTTCCTGGAGAGTCTCTCTTCGAAATTGCAGGAAACGACTCGACGACTACGGTCGTTATGAGCCAAAGCTCGCTTTCCTCAAATCTCCTCCGACGACAAATGAGGGCGGCAAAACGCTGAGATGGGCCACTGCGACGAAGCGAAGTTAAACCTGAGGAAAGAGTCTGACTTGTGGGATTCACCGAGTTACTGGCAATCTACTTCAGCTTGATATTTACTTCGTTCTCAAAACTGTCAATTACTTTCTCAAAGTTGAATTTCGTCTTTTACGACTTCTTGAGACCTTTTCGGTGGCCGACGAACTTCCGGTGATCTGGTCTTGTCCATGACATCCCCCGCCCGTCACTCCCTTGACTTGGAATGTTTCATTCGATCTTTGAGCGTCAAGGAGGCGCAATGCGAAGACTTGCGAAAAAGGTCGAAAAACAATGACGAAGTGGGTGTCTTTGAGGTGAGTCGGAAGTGAGAGAACGAGACTGGGTGATAAGACGGCTCGTCTGGGAGCTACCCCGTGGGCTCCCCTTTGGCATCCCTTTCACCCCCTTCTCCAGACCATGAAATCACAAAACTGAGGAAAACACACTTCGTTTCGCATGTTTTCAGGGCTCCATGTGTTGGCCTTCTTCTCGAGTCGTCTTCCTCTCACCTCGTGACTTCTTTACTCAACGATAAGTGATTGCGCGAGGCGAGGAAAATATTTTCCGTTTTGAATCGTTGGGAAAGTCTTCGGAAAGCAAGCAAGTACTGAAAGCGAGAGCCTCTGACTATCAGCCAATAAGTTTTTGGGAGAAGAGACGGTGGTGGAGTTTCATATCTCTTCGGACTTGTTCGGGTCTGCAAGACGTCTCTGCCTGAGTGAGGGAGAAGGAAGTCAGGCGCTCGGCCCGTTCCTTAACAGTTTTCCTTGGCGCCTCTCAGCTATCGCGACTCGTCGGCGACGAGGCCCCTTCCTCCTCCTGCAAAGCGGGAAATAGGCTTCTCAGTCGCGAAAACAACGACTGTACGAAAAGAACGAACGGGAAGAGGGGCTGTTGAAATCCTAACATTAAATTTCCTCACTGAAGGTTATAGTCTTTGCAGAGTTTCATGACTTTCCCTTTCAGCCCCTTCTCCGAAGGACCAGTCGCTTGCTCCACTACGCGGACGCTTCGGAGAGATAGACAGCTTTCGCAGGGGCACAGTGGACAGTCCACGAGACGGGAACCATGACTAGAATACAAAGTACGTGAAGACTCTCCTCGTGGGGCTCCACTACTAACATAAAGATAGTCCGTAGCCGATTGACTTCTCTTGTCTAGCACATTCCGCTCCACTCCAATACTACAATGCCCAAATTCAGGGTTTCGTTTTCCGCTCTCGCAAACTTTTATGACGAATCCAGGAAGTTGCACTCTCTTCTCCTGCTTTTTGCAAACTGCCCAGATATCTCCGTATCATTGTTGTCCGAGTGCATCTCCTCTCGCCTTAACGACGCCTTCTCGCCCTCTGGAAGTTTGCCCCGGCCGTCGGGTGCCTTCGCCGTGCGCCAGTCTCCTTGTTTACCGGGTCGGGCCGCTGTCTCCAGGAGGGCAGCCGTGTGAGAAGACACTTATCACCTTCCAAGCACACTCGTCCTGTCAACAACAAGACCCTTCGCCCAAACTGTGAAAGGTCAAAGCGGGTCGCGACCCTTTAAGGGGGGCCCTCAAAGCGAAGTGCGCAGTTTCTACCGTAATCATTGAGCTTCGAGCTCACCGTTCAGAAATTCCAACGCCACCCCTGCAATTACCCGTCTCCAAAACACGCGCGGAACAAAGGCGGGCTGTTATTCGGCGAAGGCGATAAGCCTCAACGAGAGTGGGGGACGAGTATTCGGCGGTTCTGAGGATTCGAGGACAAAGACCCATTGTCTTCAACTCTTCCATGGCCCCTTTCCAAGAGAGTCAGTGTCATCTTCTTTGACAGTAACAAAGACTGCCCCGGTGCTCAAAAAGCGGGACAAAGGGGAAAGGCAGAAGAAAAACATTTGAAAGTCATAGTTAGTCACAGTTCACTTCCGCCTCAAGACAGATTATCACACCCGAATTTGTTGTTGTGTCTAGGAGAGCCCTCTGGTGCGTCACTTTAGAGTTCTTCGTCAACGATCAAAAACCGTAAGCCTCTCCTCGTCTTCCTTCTCCCACGCTTTAGTGCTCTGAGGGAGAAAGTGGATGACACTGACACCTAAACGACGTCAAGACCGTTAATGGTGCTTTGACGCGCGCGTCTTGGCGCGTTGGATGTGTCCACGAAAGAGGCAAAGAGCGGCGGCGATGCAGAGAGAAAGGGTGATAGCCCGGTCACGAGTCGCCGTGTGCTTCGAGGACTGTCCACGACAGAATTGGCCTTATCGGAGAGGGGACAGAGGAGAACGAGAGCAGTGCACCACTCACTCTGAACTCTTCCGAAGCACGCGGAAAAGAAGCGGGAAGCAAGCTTTCATTCACGGAAGATCAGAATCAAACTCATGAGATTGACTCTTTGGTCACATCAATACAGTGTTCCTCCTATCAACTGATCTGAACTTCCGTCGCAACGTCATTTGGCTCCGTTGATAGCAAACCCATGAGTGCTTCCAAAAAAGGCCAATCGCTTTTGGAAACTCTCCTGGTCCCCGGTAAAATGCGCTTTGTGCTCATTCGACGCTTCCTGCAAGTGAACACGACACTGTGAATGAAGAAGTGACGATGCACACTTCTAGAATGACGCCCTCGAAACCCGGTGATAAGAGCTAGAGTGACGCATTCGTTGATACATTCCCCGGGCGACGCCGTGTTCCCCTTGTTTCCGGTGTCTCTGGCCGGCGCCGAAGTAAACAAGTCAAGAGAGGGAAGACTCGCACACACTGAATCAGAGGAATGTGAAAGTCGCCGACTGTCCTCGGAGGAGACGGCGCCACCCACGCCCCCCTCTCCCTCCTTTGGTAGTACGAAATCGCATGAATTCCTTTGATAGTCCGCGCGGGGGAACAACGGAGGAAGAGTGAAGAAAGAGCCCGCATTCCTGTGTGATTAGCCGCTGTTCCTGGGCAAGACTATGGTGATGTCAGGGACCTCTTCCATCAGCGCTCAAAGCAGTTTATTCACTTCAAGGAAGAATCGCAATACCCGTGTTCCAATTTCTCATAAGTTTGCAGAAAGACCGAACATTCAAAGACGAAATAGTTTTGTGAAAGAGCAAGAGACAAAGACGAATTCACTTGAGCGCGTTGTCGTCATCGTCTTTATTCCCGTCTGAAAAGCCCTCTGCTTTCTTCAGCAAAGTCAAGTTTGAACTTACAATATTTTCCCCAATCAGAGGGTTTCCATGTTTTGCCCAACGGTTTGTCTGAAGCCGACGGAGAGGCGATGGGCTAAAGAAAAACAAATCAGCCGCATTTGAGGAATAGTCCTCTGCTGACTTACACCTAATGGAGCGGTCGCCCAGGGCACCGAGGTCGCCGCAGGGGCCGATTGTCGCATGAGGAAGCCTGGCTCAAGGTTGTCCAAACATCCGGCGAAGGCATTGAAACTGGGACAATTGAGTTTAAAGAAGGACAACTTACTGGAAGAGACCGTCCTTCGTTGTGAAGGATTGGACGAGACGACCGAGAAAAGGACGGAAATGAGCTTCTAACCCGTGCAAGTCGACGATAAGCAAAAACTCCTGCAGCCACTTTCCTCTTGAACAATAGAACAGGATGCAAGACCTCGATGGTGATCTTGATTTGACTCGTCGCTAGTCGAAGACGCTCCAAGTCGATGAGTGAGTGATGCTTGGCCTTCAGCATTTCAATCTCCAGCATCACCTGCAAGTTAAGAGTTCGTTACTTCGGTCAATCTCTGATGTTGAATGCTTGCTCTCTGTGGTGGCCCCTAGAAAACACCACGCCACTGAAGTCCTAATGGTGTTATGTTCCGAGATTGTACCCTCCGCTGTCGCGCCAGAAGAAAAGTCGTTCTTTGCAGGCTTCGAGAAACATCGAGCATTCGCTTGCTTCCCCCTCCTCTCTCCGAGTCCGGGAATTCTTTGTACCCTCGATATCCCCGTCATTCGGCTCCCACGCTCATCGCTCTTCTGTTCATTTCCCGAGAGCAACAAAAAGGCATCCAACGGAAATTGAGAGAGAGGCGACCAACCTGCGCACGTCCGCGTTCTTGTAGGGCCTGGCTGCCTGTGAAGGACTTCGAAAGAGGAAGCGTCTTCATTGGAAAGTTCAACTTCTGCGCTTGAAGAAGCTCGCTGATGCTCACACTGAAACTATGATCAGGCAAAGCATTCCTACCCCGTGCTGGAGTCTTCCACCCGTCCCATCTTCTGCTTCGACACAAGTCTCAACAACTTCCCATAGGCGATCCGTTCGTTGTTCGGTGCGAGTTGGGCAAAGAGCGAGCGCCATGGCGACCTCGAGAACTGACACTGATTGCAAGGTAAACTCGAACTATTTCCGCGACTCACAGCTGGCAGCACGTGGGTGAAGGCCTTGAGGAGTTCTTTGGCCGTTAGCAGGCCATGACGTGATTCGTCGAGAAATCGGCAGTGCTCGTAGAGTCGATGAATACGGTCCATGCTCAGGTTAAGCACCAATTCACCAAGGCCCTCGACGTCTGCAAATTGGGCAACATAGCGTGATGGTCGTTTCTTTCTTCTTCAATAACTTCAGCTGGTCATTCTCCGAACAACCTGACTCATTTCGGCAAAAGAGCAAGCGAGCAGGAACTTCACGCGAACTTTCGGTCAAAATGTGCGGGTTGTCTCTCTCGACCGAATAATGGATAGCTTCGCCCCTGAGAGACACAGGTGGATTTCGCAAGGGGGTAAAATGCCAGATGTAACCAATAGAGATCAGCTGCGGGCTTCGAATAACGAAATACGTGACTTACAAGGCAATTTCTCAGGGAGGTGAGCGACGTTCTGCTCGAGGTCGTCTGGCTCCTCGGGAACGTCTTCATCGTCGAGGTGACGATCACTGGAAGCGGAAGTCGATGCTCTCAAAGATGAAGTGAGCTCCTGTTGTCGCAACTCTTCCGGAAAGTCTTCATGAAAATCTTCATGGAAGTCCGCTGGGAAGTCCTCTTGATAGTCTTCTTCTCGCTCGGGAAACGGCTCTCGATAAGTCGAGGTCGGAGAGATTGCAGTTGAAGCCTCGAGAGAAGTTTGCGAGAGTCGTGGGTAGAGAGGTCGGAATGATCGTGGAGGCTCCTCTTCCTCTTCGAATTTCGTGTCGTCGACGGGGATCGTCCAAACGGTCGGGCGCTTCTCCTTGTCGCCATCGCTCATCGGAGACGCATCAGGAGAGGGGCAGGGCGAGGCCGTGGGCGGACGTGACTTCTCCTTCTTGTCCTGCTGCTGCTTGGAATGAGCTTCGATGAGGGTGGCTAGCGCTTTGAAATGGCGCAAATAGTGAAAGGGTAAAAGGAGAAAGACACAAGCAATCTTGAACCGTCGACTCGCTTTGTAAGTGAGCGAATGAAGTCAGACCGGGCGGCGCCTTCGAGAAGCGCGCGTGGCCCTCGCGCGACGCGTGCCGACAGTCGTCGCGCGTTTCCAAGGCAACTTCTCCCCTCTCCCGATTCACGGCGACCGGCAGGCGAGCAGCACCGGGAAGCACCTCCCTGAGACTCGGCAATCGCGGCGACTACGCCCCTTTGAACTAAAGGACTTGTGGACTGGCTAAAAGACCTTTGGTCTTCTTCTTCTATACAACAAATCTTGATGAAGATAGTGACTCGTTTTCAAACAACTTCTCAGAATACGTCTTGCTGAAATAACGTAAAAGGGCAAGTAGCAGGAGCAAACTACGGGGGACACTCAACAACTTCCTTTTGCTAAAGCCGCGCGACTTTACGAGAGCCCAACAGGCCAACTACTTCAGATCCAATGAACATCTGGCACCGAAAGCCCATCCAACACGCCGTCACGCAATAAATACGTCGCGGGCTTTTGGTTGAACGACCAGCGGAAATGTGGGCTACATTTGTTTTCAGAGACTGGACGGAGAGATGAGAAGTGACACCCAGCTGCAAGCTCGTTTCTCGAGGTGGAAGATTGTTTTCTCAGTCCCTACACTAGTTTTTTTTTGGTGAGATCATCGAGGTCACTCCGGAGCTCATCAAAGACCCCTCGCCTTAAAATCAACACATTGCTATCTATGTATACAAAAGAAATTTCGCTTGAAACTTTTGTTCCAAGAGCATCAATGCTGCTGTTTTGCTAGCGGAGCGTCGTCTTTCTTCAAGATGGATCGGGGGACATACATGCGTACTTCTTTATTTATCTGTCTGCTAAATGCACTCGATCATGCTACACGTGTGTCTCGCACTGCATCAGTTTTAGTTTTTTATGACTGTCTAGCATGCCACACTTCCTATGCTGACGATCCAGATGCTGTATGCGCCACCATGGTCGTGACGCTCTTCCGTCCAAAAAATTCGCGGCGCAGTTGCTTGGACAGACAGAGAAGAGAGTAGAGATTGGCAAATATGAAGCAGTCGTTGAGCCAGAAGAACTGGAAACAGCATCGTTTTTTTTTTCGAATAAAACCTGGCGTGTGATGAGAAGTCGAAGTGTCTCAAGGTCGAGTTCAGAAGCAGCAGACCGCGTCACCTAGAAAGATTCTAGAGATAAAAGGGAGCTTCACCTGTTGTATACACATCAACACGTCGAAGACGAGGACGATACAAGAGAAGAGAAGAAGAACACGATCATGCTCTGTCTTCACGCTCATCTTCTCTCGCCATGTCTTCACACTCAAAATATTTATGACGATTCCAGCTACGGCCGAGATCAAGCACATTCCAAATGCGACGAAATGCGCTATCTTCAAACTTGCTACTGATTGTAAGCTGAAAGCTCCCACCGATTCTACGGTCTTCTCATTGCCAGTCCAGATCCAGAGTCCAGGCTGAAGTTCAGTGAAATGCATTGGAGCCGGTATTCGATAGAAAATGAGCACTACGGGATAAAGCCATTGAAAAAGAATGAAGAGCCAAGTTCGTCGTCTGCTCCAAATCTGAACCCAACACATTATTTGCGCTTCTTTCCAACCTCTGAATGCTTTGTTGGATAACGGATTGCCGTAAGTCTTCCCAGGTTGATGAGCAAAGTGCCGAGCACATGTCCATAAAAGGTGTAAGCGCTGAAAAGCGCTCCCAAGTACGTGAGAAAATAGACGGCCGGAGCTGGTCCTAGATTCAAGTCGATCACCATACGCAGCCAAGTATTCCAAATGTAGGACAAGAGATCGATCATTCCTGTGCTTCTTAGTGAAGGCATAGAGAAGGTAAAATACCTGTGGAAATATAAATCATTCGAAATTCTGTGGACTGAATAGCGCCAGTTGTTCGAATAATGTAGAGGAGTCGCAGATAGAGAACCAG
>JAQIXL010003170.1:0-10985 GCA_034700245.1 Poikilolaimus oxycercus | reverse complement strand
CATTCGAGGGAATTCGCATTCGAGGGGTTCGCATGCGAGGAGTTCGCATTCGTGAAATTCGCATCCGGGGTACCGCCAGCTACACAGCCTACGTACAACCCAAAGACAGATGGAACGAGCTATGTGTGGAGTGAACCTACGGCACCGACTACCCAGCGCTACAATACGAACCCGAACACGTGCAATAGACGTGGTTTCAGAAGCAATCAAGCGCAAATTTCTATCTCGATAGAATCCCAAAGGGCGAGAAAAGGGGGAAGTTTCCTTTGGTGATGAAGCGAGAAAAGAGCGTGAAATATCCACAAAGGAAACTTCGCCCTTTTCTCAACTTATGGGCCAGATTCTGATCTGGGAGCGCAACTTCGTGCTTTTGCCGCCTGACTACATTGAGCACTATCTTCTGTGATACATCAAGCAGTGGTTTGTTAGTTGGAATGTTAGGCTATTCTAGGACGACGAAGGTTTGTCACTTCGTCTGTAAGAAGAAGGGCAGACATTTTTGCTTTGCAGAGCATTACCGAACTACGTCTGCTCGTCGATGAGCCAATGGTTGGAAATACGCTGGAGCGAATCATTCACGAGCTCCGTCAATATTCGGACAGACTTTGTCCTCGGCGTGAGCCTCAACATAGCCTTATAACGCGTGGGTCGTCTCACCCAGCTACTCTTCATATTGCGAAAATAGACCGCGCTGGACCGCGGAAGTGGAATTATCCGAATATTCCGAGACGTTGCATAGCTAATCGACTGCTGTCAGAAAACGGAATACCTTGTTTCTACGTTCTTCCTCGTCTTGCAAGCGCAGCATAAACTGATACCTTCTTCCTTGCTGACAATCTCAAATCCCTAGTTAAGCTGTAATGCGGACGTGCATGAGGGCTATCAAAGGAACAAAAATGCAAGCGATGGGAAAGTTTTGCAAGAGTGATATCAACGATGCTTGGGTCCTCGCTGTTGTTTCCCTTTCTTCTCGCTCATTTTCCCTCTCGATCAAAAGGGAAAGAGGCAATAGTGTGCCACGGAAGCGGTCCCCTAACCATGAACGAGTCCCTTGTCCACATATACAGCGACGGCTACCCTCAGTGCATCGCGGCTGGTGCTCCTAGTTGCAACTTTAATATTCAAGTTTTGAGCTGCAAACTTCAAATTTCTCATACTTTTCAGTCATCTTGGCTATTATTTGACGTTCTCTTCGTTGATGGAAGTTATCCATGGGGAGTTTGGGCGAGTGTCTCGGGCAGCCCCGACAACAATACTCGTTATTTTCCAGCAAACACACTCGAGGATGTCGTGCGCCTTCAGCAAATTGACAACGGTGGCATTGCTTTCACAGCGGCAAATCCACCTGAAAAAATCCTTTACTGCGGCTCGTTTCACATCATTATTCATTCTTACAGTAAGACCTTTTTACTCTGAAGAGTCGCGCGAAGATTTTCAACCCAACTGTCCTGAAGTCGACGAATCTCAATCCACACTAGCGCCTTTTAACAGCTTTGTTATTTTTGCACCATTGTTTTTCGAGAGGCGCGAAGCAAAGCCAGAGTGAGGGAGTGACTAAAAAAGATTGAAACTTCACACAGACAGAGTGGTCGACAATGCGAGTGGAACTTCACCGGACCGGTCGGATTTGTGATTAGCATTCAAGGATTAGTTGTCTCTTTCGGTGACGTTAATTCTTCGGAATTTCAAATTGATTTTCTATTTAATGGACGTGTTGAGCCTCATAAGAACATGTGAGTCCAGATGTTTCAATCGTTATTGTTCAGAGCGGCAAACCAAAGTTTTATCTACGGCCTAAAGGTCCAGCCACCCCTTCAATCGGCGAATTTCTCAATCCGCTTTAAGCCACTAAAATATACGAACATAGCGTTCCTGTTTCGAGTTTTCGTTTATCGGTTGCCAGGTTTACATCACGCCTTTGTCAATTGTTAAGTGATTACAAAGAGCTGCGATTATGAGCTTTTTCCAACAAGCCCACCGGTGTGGCGAGCGGGAGGATTTTCTTTTACTCCACTTATACCACTTTCCACAATGTCTCCTATGCAATATCAGGCAAAATATGCCCGAAGTCAAATGAAAAATGTTTTAGAACTGTAGTTTTATTATTGATGTGCCAAAGAAAAAGAAGCTGCGCGTGGTTCTCTACCTCCAGTTTGTGGATCTATATGCTCGATTTGGTATCGACGTTGATGGAAAGCCAGCGCTGAGGTATTGAAAATCATAATATCTCGTACGGTGCAAAAAGTAATACGGAGACGTACGCGGAAACGCGTGTCCGCGTGTGGTGGTTATCGACAAGCACTTTAGGTTCTGCAGGCCCTGCTTTTCAGCTCGAAATGATCCGTGAGCAGTTACATTTTCATGATTCACTGTTAGCAGATTGCGATTGCGCTTCATGGAATTCGTACAACGAAACTCTGGCCGACGACGAAAGAGAGCGATTCCTGATGCCGAGCAATAACAACAGCCAACCGCTTTATGGTTATCGGTTCTGTCCCAACATCACCTGCACTTGGATCGTAACGAAATTCAACCTTTCGTTAGAAAAACACAATTGTGTAGCGTCGCGTCTCGGATGGCCCAGATTTGAGCTTGGTCTATGTTTGGATGACATGGGACTGTCTGGACGGGTTTCTGGTCGCTACGGTGTTCGATGATCACGGCCGTGTTGTGCTTCGGAGAAGGTCCGGCGTTATTTATTGAACTTGTCAATAATTACACATTTTTGTTTTGTAGTAACCACACGGGTGTTCGCGGGCAAGGCCGGTGGACACAGGCTCACACGTTAACTGTAGTCTTCGTTTCGAGACCATGGCCCGCAAATCAGATAACGGATGGCAAATATGACGTACATGTGGATCTAATGCGAATTTCCGGTAAGGAACTCTTTCTCTAACAGTCACAGAATGTTGCTGTCGTGCCGTTATTGTCGTCTCGTTCGTCTTCTTGTAGTGTAATTGAACAGAAATGAATCTTGCAGAAACGCGCCTCGACAGTGCGACCACTGTGAATTTAACGAGGTCCTGGCTGCGACCGACGGGATCGTGGCCCACGAACGCAGCAATTCATTTCAAAGTTCGCCTCGCTCGCCTCTACATATACTACCCGCAGCTTGTTTACAATTCACAACACGATTTCTACCTTGGAATCGATTTTCTCGGCTATAACTACAATTTATCTCTCGCAAGCCCGTAAAACGCGTATTTGTTCCAAATGCGACATGACAAATCTTAGATTTGCGGGTGTTTTTGAAACAATCATAAACGGGCAAGCGAGATTCGAAACTCTCAGTGTTTCCGACCAGTATACCATTGTGCGAAAGCTAAACCGAGCACAATTCGATCAACTCCTCCTCGTTCTATGTCAAAGCTAGTTTTTTTCTGCTTGAAAGATTGGTTCTTAGATCCTGAAGAAACTCCGTCCTTCATCTACTATGTGGATGGGATGACTTCGTTCATCTTCGAAAATAATGTGACGCGGCTATTTGCAGCGCGCTCCACGAGTCGAAAGCCGAGACTCGGCTTCTACTCACCACTGAATCATACACTGAACGCGAACTTCACAATGACAGTTCGTCCATTGGGTGTTGACACTGTGAAAGCCCTAAGCTTCACCAGGTTTGGATCTTTTGAACGAAACCTCTTCAGAAAGAACATCACGAAAAACGCCTATTATCCTCTCCCTTGGCATCTCGTTGGCGTTACTGTCACTGGCGACGATAATCATACTGAAATTTATTTCGTTAACGAAGGTATCATTCAAAGGGCCTTAGAATCTAGAATTGTGCAGTCGATGGTGGCGAGTCGATCGACTTGCCGGCGCTCAACGAATGGGTCGTTGACGATTTTGGAGCCGTTTTGCTGGAAGCGAATATGACATTAACGTTTCGCTGTTTCGCTACTTCATTTTCCGCGATCTTCAACGTGCACTACGTTCTCATCTCGTCGGGTTCTTCGTTGACTCTTCTAGTCAACAACAAACCAACAATTTCGTTAGTCAAAACTAAAGTCTTACAAGCAGATTTAAATCCTTGGCCAACGAAACACGGTTTGCGTTCCGGTGCGGTGGGAGGTTTTGTCTTGATGCCAAACTAAACGGCGGAGATCGTTTTCGAATAGGCTTCGAGACCGGCTCTTTGGAGTCTAACACGGCGATGGTGATCGCCTTTCGACCACTGTTTTTGCTGAGCATCTTACACGCCTGCGTCCGAAAGAGCCGCTGAAACTATTATATGTCATCTTTTCAATTGTCTAGTCTGTTTAACGAGAAAATTCCGCTGCAAGATCAAGAATTCAAGATAACCTATCGTTATAACCCGTTTGGTCAATGTGCTTGTTGATATTGCCCGAGATATTTTTCAAAGCGCGATGATGGCTTTTGTTCATTTCGCGTCAGTTGCAAGTTATTTCATCGTCAAGCATTTCTTGCTGAAGTGTGAACGGAACTTGATAATGATCAGCAATGGCGTAGCATATGCGCTTCATATTGTTTCGTTAGTAACGACGAGTACAAAGCCGACACTCTATAGAAGGACTATGAGTTCAAGCACACCGAAGGGTACAATTTCTCCAGTTTTGAAGGCGAACTTTTGACAAGCTGGATTGCAGAGAAATCATACGCTGCTCGTCACTCGCACCCCCATGCACGGCTGGATGAAGCTGACATGAAGATGAAGCTGACGAAACAAACATTACGCCGAGACACCATTGATGAGCGAATGCTCTTTAAAGACGAAAAACAGAGTAGTCGCTAGATGGGAGCATTCCAAGATCGAGTTGAAAGTGTAAGATCGCGATCCGTCAGGTACGATGCGGGTGCATCACGAGTGCATAAACATAATGCGTGGCATGGAACGCGGCTATCTGAGGGCAAACACAATATGCGTGGTGTTGCTGATCTTTCCCTTTTGTCTGAACTCTGCGAGAAAAAGTTCGCGAGCTTGCATTCTTCACCGAATGAACTCTGCATACGTGGTCAAGTTACGGATAATTTTAATTTCCCATTATGTCACTGTGGCAATTCTACGTCCCATAAACGTTTATGACTGCAACTGTTTTATGGCTGTCAATTTGATAAGTGTAAAACCAGATATAAAGCATGAAATACAAGCACACAAATATACAGCTCAGAATCAGTTTACAGTCTCGGTGCGAAGACAAAAGTAACGTTGCAAAAGTCCATCTCCATCATTCTGCTACCATTTTGTTTCACAAAAATCCCGCTCTTCAACGTTTGGAAAACAGGATGAAGATTTGCTTGCCGAAGAGGAGGATGATTTCAATGAAGGTAATCATGCTGACCCCCATTAGCACACCAAGAAGACCGCCCAAGTAGGAGATGAACTTGTTAAACTGAAAACAACAATGGTCATTCTAAAAGGGACTGCTCACATCCATTGCGGCGGTTTCTTTGTATGTTTGGGTGACGAGAGTAGGCAGTTGAACGGAAAGGTAAACGCCGTCTGATTCTTGTTCAGTCAGACAGTTTGCCTTCTCGGTAGCGTTCACCAAAACATCACACTCTATGAGCTATAATCTTCTCTATCCGCTCGTCAAACCGGTAACTTACATTGCTAACAAAAGAAGATTGCGACCACTGCAGCGTGTACGTGCTTGAAGAGCACGGTTGAGGACACACGCAGCTACTCCATTGAGACGGATCACCAAGGTCATCTGCTGTTGTTTCTACACAAGTTCCTGAAAGGGTGTTTTCGACGAGTTACAGTGCAAACGTTGAGAGAGGCCACAGAGAGTTGCTGTATCGGGATAAGAGTAACGTGGGTCCATGCAGTCGCAGGCTTCATAAATTGCGTCCTGATAGCAGGAGTTGAGGCAGCCCTAAACCCTTATTTGAGTGTTAAAGCCGCTTACATTTGTCGAATAGTCTCCAGATGCATAATAGGACTTCACTTGGTCCGTGCTCGTAATACACGTACCGTAAACCCCACCAAGACGAACATAATTGGTCTTAAAAATTCACACATCGAAAACTCGAACGAGACTATCTAACCGGGACGATTTGAAGATCACTCCTTTGATATGGCCCGGCATTGTATCTGACGGATTGCGAAGTGACTTGGTCCTCCATTCCACCAACAAATACGAGCATGGCGGCCTGTTCAATCCAGGGCAAGTACTCCGCTTGACTCAGGTTCATCAGTGCTTGGAAACCTATTGGACTTTTTGGGCTTAAACTTGGAGATTACCTCCTCGTTGACCGGGTATTCGGGCATAATATTTGGTGGTCGAGTTTTCGTGATTGAAAGTAAAGCAGTTTCCCAGCGTCACATCATTCCACAATACTAGATCTTGCCTTTAGACACCGAATTTCGATCAAATAGCTCAAGGCTTACGTGACGTTAAGGACCTTCTCCTCATAGGCGACCCACAGGAATACATCACTGTAATCCCAGCTCATTGCCGTTCGATTCGTCTCGTCTTCGAGGCCGAGAATAAATGGAACCATGTCCTCAATCAGACTGGGGTTTACGACGAGCTCATCAAGGAGTGTGGCCATGTCTTCATTGATTTCGTCTGAGCCACTTAAAGTGACCAGCACGTTCCATACAATCATTGCTGAGCAAAGAGGTTAAGAGGTTACAGTTGGACTCACTCATGGTGCAGTATTGCCCAGTATAGTCGGCTGAGCATGTGCAAGTAAAGGTATTGAAGCCGTCGACGCAAACAGCAGTCGTATCCGTTTGTACGCACTCATTATTGTAAGTTGAGCCATCTGTCGTATATTTCACACAGTTGTTGGGGTCTGCAAAACGTCCGCATTACTCTGCTTTTGCGCAAAAAATAGCCATCTCATTGTCCGACATCCCCATCAAGGCCTGCGAAGCCGTTTTTGCACTTCGTGTGGAGGAGATGTCTGGCTTTGTGCACTTTGAACAATGGCGTTGCGCGTTTTAAGGCTTGCGAGGGCGAACGCTTTTAAAATTCTGTGCCCCTGAATGGGGGCAGAGAGCGAGCCGGAACTATTGGAAACCAAAAACTAGAACACGATCTTACTGGTTTCACAGTACTGGCCCTCTGTTCCGATGATGCATGTGCAATTGTAGTAGCCAACATAATTATAACAGGTCCCGCCATAGTAGCACGGCTCTGTGGTCAAAGTGCAGTAGTCAATCTCTGAAACCATTAGCTCGACAAGGAATTGCGCCTACGTGTTTCACAGTTCACTCCCGTATATCCAGTCTCGCATGTGCAGAGGTAAGAAGCGCTTAAATTGCCTCCGACGACGCTGCAAGTGCCATAGACGCAAGGGCTACTCCAACAAGCAGCGTAAACTGAAAAAAGACTTCAGTTTCAAGCAGAGCCAACTTTGACAATTGTCGCCTTCATAGATGTTGAGACATGTGCATTCATATCCACTCGAAGAGCCGGGCTCTTCAGTGCATGTACCACCATTCTCGCAGGGATTCGGATCACAGCTGATCAAATCTGAAAAACTCGAGAATCGCAAAACCAAAACAACAAACAATTGCAAGTATCGCCATAGTATGTGTCAGGACATTCGCAAGTATAGGTATAGTAGTCACTCGAGTCGACGCAAGTGCCGCCATTGTTACACGGGCTGCTGTCGCACGGGTAAACAGCTGCGAAATCAGGAGAAAATTTTTGTCTCAACGTACTGGTTTCGCAGCTTTCTCCGGTCATCGGTGGACAGCAGACGCATTCATAACCTGCTGTAGTAGAAGCATCGTCGATGCACGCTCCATTGCCAACGCTGACGCCGCACATGGTGTCGTTACAAGCCGTAGTCAAATCTGTGAAAACAAGGAGTGAAGAAGAGAGAAACGGACTTGTGTAGGTTTGCTGGTAGACATAACCCACGTAGGTGGTCTTTGACGACGAGCAAGAGCAAGAAGACGACCCGGTAAGATTTCGGCCACAGAGCTGTTTGCTGGCACCGTTGCATACACCTTCGCAGGCGCAATTGCAAGCAGTACTAGAGCTCGTCTGTGTTAGTTCGTTCGAGTTGGAGAGGTAGCAGTTCGGTCCCGCAACAGCTAAATCGTTAAGGTTGTTATCGAGGATTTCACCCGTAAACCGGAACAAGAAACAACCATTAGCTCTTACGCTTGATGGCCATTATGCAAGCTTGAAATGTGAACATACTGAAATAGGTGTACTGGCCGTCAAAGCTTTGCATGTAGTTCTGGCAGAATGTAATCGAGTTGTTATTGGAGATGGTTTCGTAGTAAACGTCTGTGTTTGACAGAGGCGATGTATTACCATTTGAAGATGTGAGCGCCCAGCAGCTCTGTGAGTTCAGCAGCACACTCGTCAAATTACCCCCTAACAATAGACATAAAAATTCTCACTACTGATTAATTTACATGGATTGAGAGTTTCATTGCACTGGCGTCCGGAATAACCACTAGCGCACAGGCACAGATACGTCGCACCGGAGCATAGCACCTCGCACGTGCCACCATTCAAGCATTGGTTAGCAGGACAAGGGTCGTCGTCTGAATCATAATGGAACTGTGCTGCCGGGAACAAACATTGGCATCTGTCGCCAGTGTACTCTGAATTGCATTCACAAGTGAAGGTTGTATCGTCTTCTGAAGTACACGTTCCGCCGTTCTCGCAAGGAAATGATGCGCATGGCGTCCCGACTTCTTCAAATGCCAGATTTACAGAATCGCTTTTGGTTCAAACCCGTGTCGCACTCGGTGCCCGTCCAACCAGAGGCACACGTACAAGTATAGGAACCAATTCCTGACGTGCAGACTTGATTCTCTCCCGTACATGGATTGCAGGCACAAAGATTGTCGACTGAAATTATGCACACGGTCTAAGAAAATGTCAAATACCGGTCGTGCAATCTGGACTTCCAGAAGTACCATTGGCGCAAATGCAATTGGTACCGCATGAACCAGGAATCCAGTAGGCAGGAGGACAATAGCCTACAAAAATCTATCGAAAAGAGGCACAACAAGCTCTCGCATGTTCGCAAAATGCAAAGGTTTACCATTATTCGAGCAATAAAACGGCGGAAGAGTCGTTGTTGATACCGCCGTCGTGCTCGATTGTGCCGACACCATCATCATTTGCCGAGTAAAAATTAAGAAGAAGAAGAAGTAGGAGAAAAGAGGTAAATGCGGTAGTGGAACCGAACTACCGTCTCCCATGACCGACACTTGAAAATCTGCACTCACTCAAATATTCCAGCTTACCGTTGGTTGCCTCCTCCTCCTCGTTGAGGTGGCAAAAGCACAGACTATATCGTTTTCAAAGACCGCAACACTCTCTACTTCTGCTCTTCGTTAACGGAATGCTAGTGGGTCAATTAATTTCCGACTTTATTTATCTTCAAAAAAGGTTTCATATTTCAAGGAATGGATAAATTCAGCAAATCTGGCAAGAGATATGTATATGAAAACCGGGTCCACTAAATGCACTGACAAAAGCCTTTCGTTAATTATGGAAAAGTTTTCTTTGAGACGTTCGTTACTCGAATTCTTTCCAACTGGGCCGCATATCTCTAAAACGATCCGGATGTCTGCATTGTGAGGCATTATTGACTATGGGAGCGAAGAAACCGTTGCCCATAGAGAGTATCTCCTCAACACGTTCTGCACTCATTCAGTACGCGCGTTTTCTAGTCTTCCCTAACGTTTCCGTTTCTTTCCTTTTTGTTTGCTTTCAGTGAAAATGAGCAGAAAGAGGTGTTGCTTCAGAAAGATGCTGAAGTATGTTGAAAACAAATACGGAACCAAGCTGTTTCGTGGCTAAAGTCAAGCCACACAAAGACGTTATGTCTTGTCATGGCGGGGTTCTCGTTTTTGGGGTCTGTTGTGAACAAACTTCTTTGGCAATTTTGAGAGGGCCATTCTGCTCCTAATGATTCTCGTTCTCAAAGCACTCATCAAACGTGAAACGTTTGTTGATAGCTCCCTCCATTCCAGCGCGCAGTTCTCTGCCTAAGCACAACTTCGTGTGCCATTGAGACCCGAATCGAGGTCATCAACATTGGTTTTACTCACATCGTCACTCGTCTTTAAAGCAAAAGAAAAAACTCCATTCTCTTTTCTTCAGCCCTTCGACGGGTTCGCCGAGAAAGATGCTGAACTTGGGCGTCTCATCGTTCACAAAAGCCTTGACACCCGCCTTCACTTCAGTAACCTAAGCGAATCCCGGAGCCTGACATGTCTATGTCCTCAACTTGACCTCACCCCTTCCCCAAAAATCTTCTTTTTTACGCAGATTTATTTCACTATCAGTGCCTAATTTCTTGCAGAAATGCGCGGTCTTCTGCTTGTAGTTTTTCTTGTCGACGTCGCCCTTGTCAGTGGCCACGGCGGTCATGGAAGAGGCCCTCCACCTTGCGAACTGCCGCCGTTTGCGTCGAAATGGCCTCGAAAGGCAAAGGCTGAGGTTGAGCAGATCTGGAAGAACTACAAGGGCAGCGACGACTGCGACTCATCGGTAGTCTTTGTTTGTGTAGGCAGAAACCCGAGAGAAGAGTTAACACTCGTTCTCTCCAACGACCAAAGAGTCTCTTCAGTACCATTATCCTGAAATCCAAAACTTTTCCTGCGTCTCCCGAGTTTGGTACCATCCTGTAGCATTTCGGACGCTGATCAAAACGTGCCCTACCCCGCCCTGAAAGGTTGAGTGGACGGCGAGAAAACTTAAAAAGTAGGTTTTTCGACCAAAATTTTTGTGTCATTTTGGGCTCATAAGAAATTTTCTCTGGATTTTCGTCAATGACTCTGTATTTGGCCTCATCATGATCAGAATTTCATGGAGAATCTTTTGGTATCGTCAGAATTCACAAATTCGCAAAGTCGTAAAAGAGAAAACCCAGTTTTATGATCTTAGACCCCCTCCAAAAATCGATCTTTTGTCCCGTTCTCGCTCAGATCTTCGACCCCAGACGGTTTTATTGGCTTATTTTGTAGCCCTTCGAATTCTGCACAAGACGTATTACCTCCAATTTCCTCAAGTGGATGAAAATGGCGTCAATTTTTG
>JAQIXL010003169.1:0-10991 GCA_034700245.1 Poikilolaimus oxycercus | reverse complement strand
CGAACCCCCCGCAATTTTCCCTGAAGAAGCAGCTTCGAAAACCTTTCAAGGGACATTTGAGGTGAAAATTCCTCACGTTCTCCTTGATCCTGACCCCTGGCTCAAGAGTTAAAATAAGCCTAGGGTACTATAAAGCATGAAAAGTTTGCAATTACTAGTTATTTCTCATGTTTCTAGACTTTCTGAGTTTCGGATATTCAGACTCGGTTCGGATATTCGGGCTCGCCAATCGGATATTTCACCACAACAAGTCAATGTGAACAAGACGTACAAGGAACGAATTGTATTGAAAAGTTTCATAACAAGCATCAAACTTCAAATGTTATTAGAGGAGAGTGTAAAGTGGGTCCCATTCGAAGGGGCAGAAGTCGGGCGCATTCGGCGGTGAGACTTGAAATCCGCGATTCAGCATTCGGCAACGGTGCTCGTGCAATCGAGGCCAGGCGGTATCGGCACTCCGAGTTTGTGCTGGATCACTCCAAAGCCTTTCAGCCACAGCCGAAGCTCGAGGCCAAATTGTGGGGATCAAGTTCGTTCCGTCGATGAATTCCCCCCATGCAACGGCGACTCCTCCGAGAACGAGTTGCTTCTGCCAGTCGTGACCAACGAAATCGTGAGGGTCACATTGGTAGAACATTCCTCGCTGATCTCTATGCGGGCTGTCTCCGTAGCCCCAGACAGCCGCTGTGCGAACATTGTTCAAATTCCTTAGAACATTTGTTGGTGAAAGAATTTTGGCACAAACCAGCAAGTGGAGAGAATCACGTTGTGCCCGGCCGCAGTAACTTTGGCCAAATCAGCCTTCATTTCAGAAGGACCGCCCTTCCAGAGCTGCACAACGACGTCTTTCGAGAGTGTCACACCGCTGTCGAAGACATCTTGTCGCACGATCTTCTTTGTTCCTTTACCAATTCGATCAATTTGAAGGAACAGGCTGCCACGCGTTCATAAAAAAGAGTGACATACTTATAGAAGTAGAGGTTGAGGGCTGAGCTGATATTTGTCGCTTGCATTTGTCGAAGTCGTTCTTTTAGTTCTTTGTTGTTCATCCTGAAAACCGCCTTTTTATGGAAACAGTCTTTTTGAAATGTACCAGCATTCCGGAGCATCATATTCCACTTGTTCACCACCAAGGTGCATGTACTCATCCCGAAAGACAGAAAGTGCTTCCTAAATCAACAGTTTTCTATTGCAAACCCCTACCGAAAAGAATTCGTGCATAAAAGCGTAGGTCTCACTTCGACTTGGATCAATCAGATTGTGAAGGCTTCGTTGTACCATGCGTGTTCCGGTCCATGAACAGTGTCCAGGGACTAAAAAAAAAGCATTGCACATTATTTTGCTAATTCGTTTCTCGCATTACCTTTTCCTGGACCGCATTCGGTAACTAGATGGTAGCACTTGTCCATCAAATGTGCTGGTCCGCCATGCCAAGAGCCGGCGTGAGCAGGCGTGTCGAATCTGTTTGCTGAGAAATAATTTCACTTTACATACTCTGGAACAACGCGAATCCCACGTTCGGCCGCATGATCAATAATCGTCTTCACCTCTTTCACTGAATAGACGTGGTTTGGTGAATATGCTCCCTGAAATTGTATTTGTTTTATGGAGAAGCAATAAATTTGACCTTTCTTGACAGATCTGGAAACTTCGTTGATGTGTACGAAAATGCTTCATCATCGGTCAAGTGCCAATGCAGAACGTTCATCTTGTTTTGAGCCATCAGATCCTAGTTCAAGCTCCTATTCAAGGGATCAAATGCACGAACCAGTTGTTGAAGAATGACGTTGACTGAAAGGAAATGCCTTGCTGTATCGATGAGCACTCCTCGGTATGGAAATCTCGCTTGATCCGAGATCATCGCTGTTCGGAGAAGAAACTACGAACTTCTTACAAAGAGTTGTTGATTTACGTGATTTTTCTTTGGAATAAACACAAGTTGTGAAAAGGTTTCCAAGCCTCGCAGGGCTCCCCAGAGCTCGTTTGCTTCCAGATAGGCAGTCGGTTGGTTGGCGTCGACTCTCAGCGTGTCTGAGAATTTCATTTTCAACAAAAAAATTCTCACAACTCTCGTCCATATTTGACGGTGGATACTTTCCGGGGCAACCTCGTCTCACGGTGATTTGCAGCGCCGTCAGTGTTGGAGCTTGGTTAAAGGAGCGTGCGTCATAAAATGGAAATGCCAGTTTCAAATATCGACTAGCGGCCTTGTTCAGTGTTTCGCAATTAACGAGTGTTGATAAGACAGTGAAGGTTCCAGGATTGATCGTGTGGTTGTAGGGACCGTATTGAATTGACCACGGCAAAGGCCATACTTCACCTCTGTAGAAATTAGGTCTTTGTTAAAAAAGCAGAAAAAACCTTGTGAAAGCATCAGGTTCAGGACGCCCTTGGTACAATACCAAGTTGAAGCGCCATAGAGAAGCATGAGTAACGCGAGGAGCCGTCGCACCATCATGAAAGTAAAGCGCGTTTGAGGACGAAACTAAGGCAGCAGATAAGGGATGGAACCCCATTTATGTTCCTCCATTTCGTGGAGCATTTGTGAAAGATTCACAAACAAAACCGCTGTGATTGTATTACAATTTACGGTATACGGCTGCATTTATTAATGAAACGAACGATCTGAGAATGAGCAATCAAAGTCATTGATGTAAAGCAGTTTCGTGGTTGTACATTTAGACGTCTTCGAAGGATTTCGGCCAAAACACTCGCCAGGACGACACACTATAATATCGACGTCAACGTCGTAGAACCCAGCAGCAATCAGGAAATAGAGCGCCTAAATGGAAGCTTCCAGCTTTTCCTGAATTACAACTCATAGCAAAAATGACCTTTACAACGAAACGGATGTTCGCAATCCTTGAAAGTATTTTGCCACATTTTTCTGACAGCCATTTCATCCGACCCCAGAATTCATCTTTTTTTTTAGGATGGTCCTTTAAGACAGTGTCAAGACGTATCCAAAGAGCTGGCCTTTGTCTCTGCACGCAGGTGCCCGCATTCCTACTCAACCAATGAGGTAAGGGAGTCCAAAGGTCGGCGATAAGGCGAAGCAATACCCGACTAGTCAATGCCGGAGCCAACGAAGCGATCAAAGGATTGGAAAGCGGAAATCGTGACGCTGCTCACATCAGACGGAACTTTCTGAACCCTCCAACTCATTCTGAACCTTAGAAGGATATGGCGTCATCAGTCTGTGTATTGGTCGTTCTTGTCGAACGATCGCCTTCTTCTGAGCCTCCTTCCGGCTGCGCGTCATAGAAGGGACCGCCTTCGCCGGCTGTCCCAGAAAAAGCCACTCTCGCCCAGCGTGAACGAGTTAGCGGAACCCGAGTGGACGGCTTGGCTCGCGATTTGAACTTCCTCGTGCCACAACGGGTGCTACATACATCTGACACAAGTGAATGGAGCGAATGAAGTGTAAAGTGCAAATGCAGCGTATTTATTGCAAAACATGATGAACAAAAATGTAGAAGACAATGTCAACGAGGAGCACAGCCGCTCTCGCAGCACACCTTCATCGAGTACGAGAAGTAGACGTCGTGGTCCTGCCAATTATTGTCGACGTCCCCACCCGAGCAGGAGACGTCATCGGGACGATTGCAGAGCATGAACGGCTGACCGACTCTCATGCTGTTGTTGTACCTGAAGAATTTTGATAAATGACGAATTTCTCTCAATTGAACTTACCACACTTCGAAGCGATGATGAAAGACGGGATCGGTGCCGAGCTTCGGTGGAAGATGCGGCACCATGTCGTGAGCATGAATGACTCGATAAGAGTAGGGCAACTGAATCGTGTTCCATTTGTTTCAATCAGACCTTGGCATCGTGACCGGAGGCGTAATCGATGTCGCCCGTTCTCGGTTGCCCGAACGTGATGAGCTTCACCTTCTCGCCCGGCCAGAGTTCCTGTAGACCTCACAGTGGCATAAAGTGAGCTAGTAAACCTTGAACACGACCATGTCGCCGATGAGCGAAGCGACCGCGGCGCCGAGCGAATGCCCGGTGACCCAAAGCTCGAAGTCCGGGTACAATAGCTTGAGACGCAGGAGTTCGTCGCCAAGGCCGCCGGTATTGTACAAGTTATCCCAAGCGTTGTAAAAGTACTCGAAGACCTTGCCGCCACCGGGGAAGTCTTTTAAGGCGCTGAAGAAACGCGATCAAGCTTTTCTGTGAAAAACAAACGCACTCAAAGCCTTCGTCAATTGCATGAGTCACTTGATCCTTCGTGGCACCGCGAACAACTGAAAGAATTCTTGTTGCATGGAAACAGGTCTCACCGATGAAGACGGCTTTCTCGTCCTCCCAGACGCCCGCAAAGCCGAAGCAGGTACTGTTCCAACTGTCACATGCCAAATGTGCCTTCTTGGTGATTGTAGCGGTGAAGTTGGCGGCTCTGAATTTCGTTTGGAGAGTATCGCTTTACTTACTTGAAGCATTCTCCCTGATTCAATCCGTTGAAAGCCGATGCAGCGAGCGGGAAGAGGCGAGTCCGAGCGAAAGTCTCGTTGTATTCAAAGCCCTTTTGTGGATCGCGAGGACAGTCATAAGCCACCTGTAGACAACGTTTTGAATTAAGCGGCTTAAATGACTGACTTCAATTAGATTCTTCAGATCACATCCATTGCCGCTGCTGACGCACGAAGACGAGGAGAGACACCAACTGAAATTCTGGCTTAACAAGTAGAAGGGCCAAACAAACTCGCAAGCAAGGAATCCTTGATGTTGCCCAGCGCAGCTCTCACAACTCTTCATCGTCGTGCAGTCCAGCGCAAATCCAGATGTCACAAGAAGGAAGAACAGCAAGAACATTGTTCTGCACACTTCCACTGTCGTGGTCGGAATGAAAGGTACGGGAGTACGAGGAAGCGCGTGTGCTGGGACAAAAGCGATTGCGCCTCCTTTATAGCTGAAGGGGCAGATAAGAAAGACGCAAGACCAGGGAGGGTTCAGGGTCCAAGTATTGCGCGCGTGTCTGGTTAAGCAGAAAGCGTTACTGCTCAACTCGAAAAAAGATTTTATCTGTGATTGTGCATTGTGACACCTGTTTCTACGATACGTTGTTTGGCAGCTGGATACATAATTATTGCAAAATCTCTCGTTTATCGACTGCACCTGTTCCATTCACTATCGAAGACACACCACCGCCACATCGACACCGTAGATCAAAGCGCTGAAGAAATAAATAGCCTAAATTCAAACTCTTCTTTTATCGACGAATCTCACGGCTGCCAGTGCCCAGCCCTTCACTACAAAACGGATGCGGCAGCCCTCACCGTGGTCGCACTTCGAGAATTCGCCTCCATCAAGTGCCTGAATGCTCTTTGAACGCACGTCGAAAGAAACAATACCGAAATAAAGAACTCCATGTGACCGAAGCCGGTGGCGTACCACGTCTCCACACAGCCCAGTACAAAGAAGGACCAGACGCAAAACGTCGACATACCGATTTGCTGTCAAGTTGTGTAAGAAGAAAAGAGCTTGCCGGAGAGCTGAGATGCTTCTTGGTGATGAGACTGAGACCGCTGAGAACAGACGTCAGGGCGAGAAGAAGGAACGATACGGCGATTACTCCAGCTTGACCGTAAACACTAAAAGATCGTCAGAAAGGTTAGGAAACAAACTGTTGGCCACGACCTTTGAAGTGAAGCGCATCATTCCAACGACTGGCATTCATGGGAAGGATGGAGTACTCGCCGGGACACACCTCTCCACAGATCGCCTCATCGTTGAGGTAACGTGTGAAGCAAGTGCCAGGCGCTGTCAGGATCAGCACCTAGGAAGAGACAATGAGCATCTGAAATTCTGCTATCAACTATGAGACTTTCAGACTTGTAAGATCTCTGTCGAATATGATGAAAACGTACCAAAATGAAGGCTCGAAGGACAAAGAAGAGAGCAGTCTGCCGGCGCTCGTCGATCATCTTCGGCTTATGCGAAGAGGTTGCGTCCGGGTCCTTTCTCGGTGCGGTGAGAACGAGTTGGACGACAATTGTCCTGTTTCGCGTCTTATGAGTAAAAACTTTTGCAGATTACATGAAAATCGATTTTGAATTGTCCGGAGCGTAACTACAATAAAATTCGAATATAATCGCAGACAGTTCATTTCTACCCGATCGCTCTGAGTGGTTCGAAGCTTCAAATGAACCCAGGTGAGCCTCTAGCCTTGACTAATGTATGTCCTAGAAACGAAGACGATTCGCTTCGTGGTGAACGAGGTCTCGAAGCTGACGACGACCAACGGCGCCTGCAGCGAGGCGCAGGAGATCGCCGGTCTCTCTTGGGAGCTCTTCGTCCGCCAGTACGACGACGACGGCATCAACGAGCTCTTCATTGCCGTAGCGTGCAATCGAAAATGGTAATTTGGAAAAAAGCATGCACAATTTACTTATTGAAATTTAGCGCATCGGAGCTGTGGCAGTGCTACGCTGCGTTCGAAGTCCGCCTGATCTCGCCGAGTGCTGACAAGCCAAATTTGAGCGACAAAGTTTGGGACAGTTCTTTTTATTATTAGTATTGTTTTGTTTTCAGAACAAATGCAAGTTCACCTGGTCCGACTTCATGTGGGGTCTCACCCCAATCAGCTGGCAGAAAATGCTCGACGAGGGATATGCCGTCAACGACTCGATCACCGTCGAGGCGACGCTCACCGTTGATGAGGTTCGCGGAGTCAGGTAGCTGCACGCTACACAATTTGGTCACGGTAGTTAAATTGGAGGAAGAACACAATGTTGGATTTCACGCAGCCGACGGCGGGCGCGGATGGGGTGCTTGTGGTGGAGGAGACGCGCCTTCACGTCTCCAAAGGACTTCTGGCCGCCCACTCGCCCTACTTCAACACCCTCTTCTTCGCCGACTTCAAGGAGCGCAAGCAAGAGGTATCTTAGAAAGAAAGTAAACACAGTTTTTGAAGGAAATCGTCCTGAAGGATGTCAGCTTGGAAGCCTTTGAAGGTCTGCTTCAGCTCTTGTACAGCAAGAAGCGCGTGATCAACAGTCTGTTTTCTTGTGTTCTCAAGAAGTACAACGTCGCAGAAGACAATGTGGAGACACTGCTCGCCGTGGCGGACCGCTTCGACGCGGAGATGGCCACGGAGCAATGCGAGGACTGGCTTCGAGAAGCGACTGGCATCGACCTGGAAAAGAAGATCGTCCTCGCCGACAAATTCAACTTGCCCCTGCTTAAGGTTTTGATCATTTGCTCGAATTCCAAAATTTAGGCGATGGCCCTCGACGCGATCGACTCGCTGCCGACGTTGGAGGCGATCCGGCGGGGCGATCACTTCAAGGGCTTCTCGCCCGACACGCTCATCCAGCTCTTCGATCGCGCCTTGGAGCTCGAGGCCTCCACCGCTCCCACTCCCCCTTGATCCGCTTCACCTCTCCCCCTCTCATAGGCAATAAAATTCGGAATATTCGGCTTTGAGAGTGTCACTCAAGCGAGTCGAAGTATATGTTGATGTGGCTCTGTTTGAATGCAAAGCCAAAACATTTCACTGCTGTCGGATCGCTCGGAGTGGTTCGAAACTTCCAATGATCCCAGGCGTCCTTAAACTCTTCGTCCTCGCTGCTTGCAACCGAAACAGGTATCCGTTGTTGAAACACAATGGAAGCAAGCTTTGGTTGAAATTGAGTCATTCGTTTAGCCACTCGAAGTTGTGGCGCTGCCGGGGCGGATACAACTTTCGCGTTATCTCCCCTAGCGAAGGCAAGCCGGACCTCATCGAATCGGTTTGGCAAATTTTAGCGAGAGTGCGCGGCTTCAGTACAGGAACGACTACAGCTCGGCGCACAACCACTGGGGTCATTTCATGATCGACTGGTTGGTGATGCAGCAGGATGGCTACGTCGTCGACGACTCGATCACCGTCGAGGCGACCATCACCGTCTACGAGGTTCACGGAATCAGGTTGAGATAAACTCAAGTAAAAAAAAACGTATAAAACAGGAAGAGTGAGACTGTGGATTTCACGCAGCCGACGGCGGGCGCGGATGGGGTGCTTGTGGTGGAGCAGACGCGTCTCCACGTGGGCAAGAGTCTCCTTGCCGCTCACTCGCCCTACTTCAACACTCTCTTCTTCGCCGACTTCAAGGAACGCAAGCAAGAGGTTTTTTTCATTCCTTGACAAAAGCAACAATGAAATGAAATCTAGGAAATCGTCCTGAAAGACATTGTTCTTGAAGACTTTGTCGGCCTTCTTCACCTCTTCTACAATCAAGAAGACATCATCAACAGTTGGAAATTAATCGTGGCGAGGCTTGAAAATATTCAGAGGACAACGTGGAGGCGCTGCTGGCGCTGACGGACCGCTTCGACGTGAAAATGGCGGCGAAGCAGTGTGAAGACTGGCTGCGTGAGGCAAAAGGCATCGACCTTACAAAGAAGATCATCCTCGCCGACAAGTTCGACCTGCCTCTTCTCAAGGTTAGCTTTATCAAAACCAATCCTTTACTTCTAGGCGACGGCTATCGACGCGATCGCCTCGCTGGCGGTGCTGAAGGAGGTGCGCGTCTGCGATGAATACAAGGACTTCTCGCACGACACACTCACCCTCCTTCTCGACCGCTCCGTGCAGCTCGGAGCCGCCGCCGCGACCACTCCCTCTTCTCCTTGAACTCTACCTTTTCATAAAGCGGTTTCTCACGCTTTGCAGAACACGTCACAGCCGTCAATTCTAAAAGCAATAATAAAGGCAGCTCTTTCCGTTGAACGCGTGAATTGTTGCTGATTTAACATTTGCCTTGGATTGAATTGCACAATGCAGCTGCATTTGCTGAAATATTCCATTGAGAATTTCCCTAGTACCCTAAAGATCTTGAAATCGGAAACAAAAAGATGAGTGCCTTGAGATGAGACTCCGCGTGCCTTTCCAGCCCGTCGAAAGTTTCTTCCTTGCAGACGAAACCGTATGAATCACGAGCAACATTCCTCTCTCCTCACCGCTCGATCGGTATTCACCTTCAATATCGAACTCTTGGTGAAGCGCATCGGTTTGCTTCCCAACTGTTATAGCTTAAATTGGCCGACTGCCGGTGTTGCAGCTTTAAATGTTGTTCTTTATTTTGTTTTTCTTTCTTGCGGTCGCCGCCTTCTATGTCACAATCCTTCACATCTTCTTCGGGCTATGGACTCTGAGGTTGGACAAGTTTTTTTGCGCCAAAAAGCGAATTGCAGAGATATTCTTGTTCACGACAACCACTCGCCATTAGCATAGGCGATCAATCTCATGTCTACCCTCAAAACAGTTATCTGTATGTGCATGAGCATGGCGAAATGCATTACCGGAGACTACGCTGGATCCTCTCGGTGGCTCGCCATAATGATTGGCATCCGTCTTGGCGTAGAGGTGGCAAGTAGGTTGCATGTATAAAGACCGAAGATGATTTTTTGTTCAGGCATGTGTCTCTCTTTCGGTGTGATACTTGAAAGAGCTCGATCAGTCTACGCGAAGCTTGTTTATGAATTTCAAGACTACCACATTTCGGTCTTTGTGGGAATCGGAGCCTCCATTTTGTTCGGCTGCCTTTCGGGCATGTTTTGTTAGAGAAATCTAATTCTCAAGACCTAATCTTATTGTTAATTTGAGGTGTCTGGTCTATGATCGCATTTGCTGTGTCGTGACGGCGCGAGATTCGGAGCCCCCGTGAACCGCGCTACACTCAAAAGAGTCTGCCATTCGACCATTGATTTTCGTTTGTATATCAAGAGATGCAAAACGACTGTCACATGAATATTTTCTGCGGGCATTCCCTTGCTATCCGATCCCTCTGAGCGGCTTCGAAGTCTCCAAATGCCTGGTATTATGTCGTCCTTGATACTTGAAAGACTCGTTTTAGAATCCGCGACAATCGAACTCGAAATCCGCAAGGTGTCGACGATGATGCCGGGGCAAGGCGGCTTCCGCAGTGTCCGTCCGCGCGAGGCCGCCGGTCTCCTTTGGGAGATGGCCGCCTATAATAAAGTCGAAAATAGCGTCCCATCGCTTGTGGTCTTCGCCAAATGCAACCGGAAATCGTAATACATAGCATTTTCATTCATTTATAAAATCTTTCTTTATTAACTTTATTGCTGACAGTCAGTTCTTTAATAAAAATAGCGTGCAATGAAAAAAGTCCATTTAGGGACGACAAGTGGTGGCGCTGCAACGCCAGCTGCCATGTGCGCCTTCTCCCACATAATCCCGACAAGCCTGTCATCAAAGGCTTTGTACGCTTTGTCGGAAACAGTGATGCAGTGAATACAGTTCAAAAAGTTCTACAACAAAGACAGCAAAACCGGGAGCTGCACGCTTATCGCTTGGCAGACGATGCACGACGACGGCTATGTCGTCGGCGATTGCATCAAAATTCAGCTCCAAGTCATCATCAATGAAGTGCATGGCGTCAGGTCGTTCTGAGCAATCAGAATTTTGAAAAACGAAAATGTTCAGGAAAAGCTCGCCGTTGGACTTCACGCAGCCGACGGCGGGTGCGGACACGGTGCTCGTCGTGGAGGAGACGCGCCTCTACGTCTCCAAAGGGCTTTTGGCCGCCCACTCGCCCTACCTCCTTGGCGTCTTCTTCACGAACAAGGAAAAGAACGAAACAGAGGTTTGCTCTTAGACACCAACATCTCTTTAGGAACTCAAAGATGTCAATCTCAGGGACGCCTTGGACTTCCTCGCGCTCTGCTACAACAGAAAGGACATCATCAACAGTTGGTTGATAATCAGCAGAATCGCTTTCAGAGGACAACGTGGAGGCACTGCTGACGCTGGCGAATCGCTTCGAAGTGAGCATGGCGAAGGATCAATGCGAGGACTGGCTGCGTGAGGTTGCCGACTTTCCACCAGCCAAGAGCATCGGCCTCGCCGACAAGTTCAAGCTGCCTCTGCTCAAGGTTTCGGCTTGAGAAACAAAGAAAAAGGACTCTCACAAGGGAAGGACACTTGGTCAATGTGGGCTCACGAAACCGGACCTAGACCATAAAATGCAGTTTTTTACGCT
>JAQIXL010003168.1:0-10992 GCA_034700245.1 Poikilolaimus oxycercus | reverse complement strand
AAGATTCTCGCCGCGACGGACACACGGACAATCGCGAATCTTGCCATGGTCTTTTATGTGACGAATGTCATCAATCAACATCTTGAGCTGATTGACGCATATTACAGAGTTAGAAAAACTTTATGATTGAAACTCTTTCAGGTTCTTCTCAGCCAACCTCTAACAGGCTCAGCCAAGCCACAAGCTGGACTTTGTGTCGCCAAAGCTGTTGCTGCTTTTCAGGATGCTGGTAGTGCGCTTTATGTCCGCACTCACTTTGATACGGTTTGGCTTCTTGTCCGTCATTTTAAATTTTAGGACACGAAGGAGCAAGTGGAAGAAATGATCGAAGGAGTTCGCAACGAGTTCCGTGGAATGCTCGGGGAATATGATTGGATGGATAATGAGACGAGGGCCAATGCTCTCAACAAAGCTGACAACATGCTCGCCTTTGTCGGCTATGCAGAATTCGTCTTGAACGATACGGCTCTCGATGCGGACGTTGCTGGGGTTTGTTTGGTGCTTGAAATGTTTCTAATTACATGAATTCAGTTGAATATCACAGACAAAATGAGCGCTAGCCAAATGATCCGAGCTGTGGCCACTTTTTCGAATCGAGGCCTGTTTGCCGGGCTTAGTGAAGGATCGAACCTACGAGAATTTTATGGAACTTCAACGACCGTCAACGCGTTTTATATTCCGAGTGCAAACATTATTGGTGAGCTTGAAATCCAGACGAAAATTTGAGTCTGCAGTAATTCCCGCTGCAATTGTCCAGGGCGTCTTTTTCAATCGAGATTATCCAAAGTTTGTTTCGCTCTGTTGTTAACTGAAATTCCAGAATGATGAATTATGGCGCGATTGGAACCATTCTCGGTCACGAACTTACTCATGGATTCGATGATCAAGGTTTGAAAGAGTTTTAGTAACAATTGCTTCCAGGAGCCCGCTACGACTCCTTTGGTTCGCTTCGATCTTGGTGGACTGATTTTGCCAAACAACATTATGTGAACCGAACCGAGTGCATGGTCCAACAATACGGCGCTATTAATGTTTCGAGGGTCTGTCTTCTTTCTAAAACGTTCAGTGCCGTGCTCTTCCAGGTCCCAGGCACAGACTTGCCTATTTACATCAACGGTCGTTTGACGCTCGGTGAGAATATTGCTGACAACGGAGGATTGAAAGAAGTTTATCGGGTTTGTTTTATGTGAAATGTTGCATGTTTTATTCTAGGCCTACCAGAAATACGTTCAAGACAATGGCGCCGAAGACAAGTTGCCGGGCATGGAACAGTACACCAGCGAGCAGATCTTTTTCATGAGCTTCGCGCAGGTTCGCGCAATGTTCAAACCGGAAATAAATCGAGAAACAGATGTGGTGTGAAGTGCCGGATGACGACACGCTTCGAATGCTCGTCCTCACCGACAATCACTCACCCAACAAGCAACGCGTCAATGTTGTTAGTTCTCTTTGTTCCAACAAATTCGAAAACCCCCTAGGTCGCTTCAAATCTACCGGAATTTGCGACAACCTGGGGATGTCCAGCGGGAACGCCGATGAATCCCAATCATCGGTGTGCAGTTTGGTAACAAGCAAGAGAGAAATAAAATAAGATTAATCAATCAATATTTTTTATTAATTTCTGTTACAAATTACAAATTATTGAAAGTGGGTTTGAAAGCAAAAAGACGAGTTGTTTTTGGCTCTGAAAACATTCAAGATTCCGATTCGAAATTATTGTTTGTTTGATGGTGTCTAGGATTTCACACGCTTGACATTCACTGCATGACACATAGGAGAAAGCGTCTCACATAAAATTCTTCCCAAAGAATACAGCCTTCCACTTCTCACGACTTGCTCGTCTCTTCTCACATTGTCAGTTGTCGTTTCAATTCACTCCGAAATGAGACTTCTTGTCCTTCTCTTTTTCATGTCCCTCCTTCTGTGTGCCTTTGCTGCCTGCGAGAACTATTGCCCTCAGAAGTGCAAGGACGTTCACGAGAAGAAGACCTGTGAGAAGGAGTTGGTCCCTCGTTGTGTGAAAGACGACTGTGAATGCGTTTGCTTGTCAGCGGCTCTTCCACCTCCAACATCAAGGCCTCAAATCCGAAAACCGCTTCTACATTTCTGAATTCTTGCCAGTAGTGGAAAGCTGTGATAAATCGGTATTTTATTTTTCTGATAAAGTCCTGTGAAACTGTCACTGTGGCGAATGCCTTTTTGGTGCACTTATTTATTTATGTTGCGAACAACGAATATCGAGTAAAGGTCGTTTATTGTTGGTTAGACATTAGGGGGATTGAGTCCTCGCCTGCGCCTTCCGATGCCGGCGCTGCTGCGACTGCCTCTTCCTAAAGTTAGCAACTCTTATGGACATCTGATTGGCGCAGACGTTGGCCAGACAGGCGACAAGAAGGACGATCAAGATGGTCCAGGCGATGAGGAGCAGTGAAGCGCCCAGACAGTAGAGGGCCATTGGGGTAAATCCTGAAACTTCTAACATTTTCCCGAAATAAACCTAAGATAGTTTCGTCTTGGTAGACACGTTCGAAGCGCGGTTCGGGCTTGAGGGTCGCCGGCGTCTCGTCGTCCTCCTCGTTCACGTACTCGTCAGCCGAGTGCTGCTCCTTTTTCCCCCTCTTTAGTCCTCTCACGGTTGGAAACGGCGAGAGAGGCACTGGCGTTGCGGTGAATTCCGCAAAAGTGCCATTGGTGTTATTGTTGTAGACGGCGAATTCCATCTTGGTCGATACAATTAAGACATCCGTGCCCTGGCAGTCGCTGTAAACATTTTGAGATGGAGCTCCAATGAGGCTTACGGGTCGCCTCCGGCGTAAGCAACGCGGAAATCGCCTTTTTCATATTCGTCGACCACGTCACACCATTCATAAATGCGCTTTTGTCGTGTCGAGCTCAAGCATCTGAAGTTCTTCAAGACGTCGCCGGACATCGCATCACAGGTGGTTATGGCGAGAAAAAGTGGCATGAGTGCGTCTTCTTCTGGGTCAGCCACAGAATTTTGCGTGATCATGCCTGCAACATCCAGACTGACTTTTACTACAATACATGGTAAAATAATGATTACGATTGTTTTGAATTTGAAAAAAAAGATTTACATGTTCTCGATTCATTAAAAAAGCCCAAACACGTTTGAAAGAAGTAGATACGATTTTGTATTCTACAATAATTAGCGCCTGATACTGGCAGCTAACAAATGCACGTTGCTCGACTGTACTCTATAAAATCCCTGATTGTGAGGCCAAATGACAAATATTGGTAAAACAAAAAAATGTATAGTCGTAAGTGCACGTAAAGCCTTGCTGTAATGTCGCAGAAACAAAAATGTTATTTAGGCTTCCAAAGCCAAAATTAAGATTATCTCGATGTGCTTGATATTGCATAATCGTAGAGACAGACATGCAATCTGCTGCTCGCAAAACCCGTAGTATTTTCTTTTCATTGTTGGTAAGACTCTGATCAATTCCTCATAGGTGGAACGTCGACTATACATTGCGCCGCCAAACGGCAAACGGACATCTTTTCCTGCAAAAAAATTGTACATTAGCACGGTATAGTTTTAATTCATTTACTTCTTTAAAAAGCCTCTCTAACTTGGGATTTATTTTGCTTACCGTATCCAAAGTCGTCTTTAATAAACGTTTCTTCTTTAGGATTAGAATTGCTATAGAATTTTTCGCAGCGCTCGCGTGGCGAGAAGTAAAAGAAGGCGAGACCCCAGCCGGGTTGAAGCAGCTTGTCCGCTTGCTTGCGAACACATTCTGGGAAGTCTTCTTGGAGAGAATGAGCTCACGTTTCTCCTGTTCGGAGTAAGTGGCGGACGTGAAGACGAGACCGAGTAGAAGGAGGAAGAGGAGACAGAAGAGAGTCCGCGCCGCCATCTTCCACGTCCTTCGAAGAGTGTTATGGTGGCAATTTTGAATTCACTCTTGTAATTCTCATGCAGTTTTCTTACAAGATGCAAGACGGTTAAGTGAAAAATATTTTTGAAGCAAACGCAATTTGTTGGCTAGTTCTTCGTTTTGGCATTTGCTCCGGTTAACAGATGTCAATTGATTTTCGAAGCGGGAGTCCGATTCAGCTTTTAGACGAAATTTTTCTGCAAACAACACTCAAAACAAAGTGTTGAGTTTGATGACATTTATATTATTGTACAATATGTTGAATCTCTTTTATAAGTATTTTTATTTTTTATTTCGTGAAAACAAGACCACAATTCAGCGTCGAGTAATTTATTCTCAAAAATGGGTTTAATCCTCGCCGTCGTCTCCGGAGTGCTTCTTTTGCTGCTTCCTACTAAAGTTCAGCAAATTACTGGTGGAGGACAAGTGTCGACCATAGCCAGACAGGCGACGAGAAGAATGATGAAGATGGTCCAGGCGACTAGGAGTAGTGAGGCGCTCAGACAGTAAAGAGCCATTGGGGTAAATCCTGAAATAAGATTTTTTTTTCGTTTCATAAAATGAAACAAGCCTATGACAGTTTCGTCTTCGTAGACGCGTTGGAAGCGCGGTTCGGGCTTGAGGGTCGCTTGCGTCTCATCGTCCTCTTCATTCATGTACTCGTCAGGCGAGTGCTGCTTCCTTCGTCTTTTCAAAATGTTCGTACTGTTGGAAACGGCGGCAAAGGCGTCGGTGTTGCAGTGAATAATTTGACAATTTCATAATGAGAAATGTTCTTGGGTGCAAAAGCCGCAAAATCCATTCGACTCGCGAAAATCAACACGTCCGTATCGCGACAGTCACCTCTGCAATGTATTTTTATGGGCGGCATCTTCTTTTATTACAGTATGTACAATAGTAATTGTAAAAGGCTTATTTCAAAAGAGCATAGTTTGTTCCGTGAAATTCGTCAAAGCGAATACTTTTTGTGAGCATAAGTGTGCTCACTTAAAATCTCCAGCGTAAAGGAGAGTGAAATTGCCATCGAACTTGTTGCCTTGGCAAGTCTTCATCATCTTGAGTTTTGTTTTCATCCCGCAAGTGATATTCCTGAGGACTTTGCCCGTGGACAAGTCGCACTCGGTCACCGCCCACACGGTACGCTTCCAATTTTTGGGCTTCGGTTCCAAATCGAACTGTGTGAATAGACCTGAAAATTAATTTTATATTGTATTGTTTTTATTGTAATATTGTATTGTATTTACACAAAAAGTTAAGGCTAAATCATTTTTTAAACCCACAATTAATCTTGGTGTCACAAAATCTGTCTTAAAACTTTCCGCCCTTCGAATACGGGTCAAACTTTCGAAAGGTCTCGAAAGTAAGAATGGTTCGCAGCATGGTGCGGCCATACGGTAGCGTTTGATTTTTATCTGAAATTCATTTTGAATCGGCATACAAGAAATTATTTTTTTACCAAATTCAAAGTTGTCTTCAATGTATTCTTCTTTTTGGAAATCCTTCTTGCCAAAGAAACTCTGGCAACGTTCGCTTGGAGAGAAGTGGTAGAAGGCGAGTCCCCAGCCGGGCAGAAGCAACTTCACCGCGTGCTTTCGTACACATTCTGCCAGAGCCTTTTATGGAGGAGTAAGCTCACGCTTCTGTTTCTCCGTGAGGGCTGCGGAGGGAAGGGCGAGACCGAGTAGAAGGAGGAAGAGGCAGAGGAGAGTCCGCGCCGCCATCTTCCAAGACGTCCAAATTGCAATATGAAGAATTTTGCATGTTTGCAAAGAACGTTTATTCAGATTTCACTATTCATATGAGTTGTCTGCTCTCTTCCATAAAACTTTGACAGTAAACAAAGTACTGTAAACAAAAAAACTGACTCGAAGAAGTCAGTGAACTTTGATGGATTCAACTTGGAGGGATTCCGATGCAGGTAATCTTACTGATCCAGGTCTTAATATCGTCTTTGGTGTAGGACCAGGTCCCGTTAGCCTCACAAGTGAGAACGATGGTCACCGTGCCACCGTAACCTTCGGCAACATCTCTCTCGTCATTCAAGTTCACAATGACTCCTCCTCCTTCAGGTGGGATGCAGTTCGTCTTTATGCACGGCAACTGATTGAATTGTCCAGCTCCTCCACTCGAATAAATAGCGAACAGAGGACATGGATGACAAGCTGAAAGAACAAATATTGTGGCTGCAAAGCAACAACTTACGTCCAAGATTCGAAGTTGTGGGAAGAGTAGCGATGCTCGTTGTTGTTGTTTCCTGGGTTGTCGACGGCTCCTCGGGAGGGATTCCGATGCAAGTGATCTTGTTGATCCAAGTCTTGATGTCATCCTTTGTATAGGACCAGGTTCCATTTGCCTCGCATGTCAGTACAATGGTGACTGTGCTTCCATAGCCTTCAGCCACATCTCTCTCGTCGTTGAGGTTGACGATGACGCCTCCCCCTTCGGGCGGAATGCAATTGGTTTTGATGCAAGGAAGCTGGTTGAATTGCCCGGCGCCTCCAGTGGCATAGATCCCAAACAACGGGCAGGGATGGCAGGCTAAAATCAGTTTTTGGGAAACCATAAAGAAGCTGCTTACGCCCGAGATTAGAAGTTGTCGCTATCGACCTGATAGTCGTCGTTGTAGGAGGCAGTCCGATGCAAGTGATCTTGTTAATCCAAGTTTTGATGTCGTCTTTTGTGAAGGACCAGGTTCCATTTGCTTCACAGGTGAGCACAATTGTCACCGTGCTACCGTAACCTTCCGCCACGTCCCTCTCGTCGTTCAGGTTCACAATGACTCCTCCGCCCTCAGGAGGGATGCAGTTCGTTTTGATGCAGGGAAGTTGATTGAATTGACCCGCGCCTCCAGTAGAATAAATGGCAAAGAGTGGACAGGGGTGACATGCTGAAACGGCTTCGCGGAGGAAAAAGCTTACGGCCGAGATTCGAGGTGGTCACTTCGGTGGTGAGGCTCGTTGTTGTCGGAGGCAGACCAATGCAGGTGATCTTGTTGATCCAGGTCTTGATGTCATCTTTGGTGTAGGACCAGGTTCCGTTCGCTTCACACGTTAACACAATAGTGACGGTGCTTCCATAGCCTTCAGCCACATCTCTCTCATCGTTGAGGTTGACAATGACGCCTCCGCCTTCTGGTGGAATACAATTGGTTTTGATGCAAGGTAGTTGATTGAACTGCCCAGCTCCCCCAGTGGCATAGATACCAAACAATGGACAGGGATGACAGGCTAAAGTTCAATTTTGAGACGCATGAAGATGCATACGCCCGAGGTTAGAGGTCGTTGCAATTGTAGTGGTAGTCGTGGTCGTCGGAGGTAGTCCGATGCAAGTGATCTTGTTGATCCAAGTCTTGATGTCGTCCTTAGTGTAGGACCAGGTCCCATTAGCCTCACAGGTGAGAACGATGGTCACCGTGCTACCGTAACCTTCGGCAACATCTCGCTCATCGTTGAGGTTAACGATCACTCCTCCTCCCTCAGGAGGGATACAGTTCGTCTTGATGCACGGCAACTGATTGAACTGACCAGCTCCTCCAGTAGAATAAATGGCGAATAGTGGACAGGGATGGCATGCTAAAAGGTTGATCCGGCAAAGAGAATTGAGCTTACGGCCAAGATTCGATGTTGTCGGTGGGGTTGTTGTGGTAGTGGTGGAAGTGCTCGTTGTGCTCGTCGAGGTCGTCGTGCTCGCCGGTGGCGCAGCGCATTGTTGCACTCCATTGATTATCTTCTTCACATACGGCGAACAACATGAAGCTCGTGGAAACGCGCAAGTTCCATTGCCACAAGCTGCAGTCGTCAATCGGCTCGTTGCTCCTCTTCAAATGCGTTCTTCATCAAGAATGAAAAACTCACGAGCAAGTGCAGCCCGCCTTGCAAGACCTTGTCTGTATCACGCTTCCACACATTCCACAAGTATCGTTGCAACCAGTCGATGTCCAGGCTGTGTATTGATTCGTGCATTTCGTTGTTGTGGCCGAGGTCGTGGTTGAAGTGGTCGTCGGAATGGCGCAGGTGAAAGCACCACTGACAAGCGTCTTCACATAAGGTGAACAACAAGCTGTACGAGGAAAGGCGCAAGTTATAGCGAAATTACAACGATCTGTCTTTGTCAAGGCGCCCCTGAAAGAATTTTTTGTAATGCCGGCGTTTAGGTGCAACTCACGAACAAGTGCAGCCGCTCTTACAAGTCCTTGTTGAAACGGCGATTCCACAACCGCCGCAAGTGTCGTTGCAGGCTCCTTGAACCCAAGCTGTGTACTGGTTCGTGCACTGGGCGTTTGCTGAAAAGTCTTGCTAATTGAAAAACAAAGCCACCTCCGCTGACGATGACGAAAAAGATGAGAAGAAGACCCACCAATGGATGCGTTCTGTCCAACATGAGCTTCTGGAAAAGAGACACTGCTGGTCTCCCGTTGCTCGTCTGTCCCCGAGACCGTGCTTTTACGCTCGTCTGGTCACACTTTTGGATTATTCAGATTGTGCTCGGTCGAGACTATCTATGGAAGTGACACCGCTTGGAAGATTTTACGCTTCTTCTTGTTCTTGCTGTCTTTAGACAATTGAACGTTATCCCCTTGTTTGAAATCAGGTAAATTTAGAAACCGTAAACTTTTAGCCTCACCGAAACAGCGAGAAGAAGAGTGTCCAAGTGACGTGAGTGAAAACGTGGTTCCACTCTCTCGAGGACGACCGATTTGAGTGTGACCACTCCTCTGATTGGACTTGCAAACTTCACAAAGACCGTGGAACAACAAGTGATCCGCACGTTGTGACACCGTTGGATATTTGAACCAGACAAGTAGAAAATGGTTTCTTAAGAGAGCCACATCGCTGTTTCAGGTTGTGCTTGAGAATGTCACAAAAATTTGCTTTCAATGAACGTGGATTCTGTTCGAGTTGGATGATATTGCACCTGTAGAAGTCTTTTGATCTTCATGTTGAATGCTTTGATCGTATGCACTGAGCGGTTTCACATCGAAGACTTCTTTTTAGAGAGAGTTTTTTTGGCAGTAGGTACAATGCGCCGGCATTTGCTCAATGACTCCAACTCGGCCAAGGTTTCCATTACTCACCCTTCTCTCCTCGACCATTCTGACGTCTTTCATCGAAACTGGCCAGCACACTCATTGTCGTCTTTTGTCTCGAAAAAGCCCTTCACGTCGTCTGCTGTTGATGTGGTCCCTCTTTCCTGCAAGAGAAGGCGTCTCCCTCCTCTCTTTGCCCTCTTTCGTGAAGGAAAAGAAGAAGGTGGCCTGGAAGACGACCTCCCCCTGTTGACAATGCACTCCAACTCGCCCCATCCCACCCATTGCCTGAGTCATCTCTTTCCTTCTTATCCCGAGACATCTTCAATAAGCAAAAAGAGTTCAGGTAAAGAAGCGAACCCGTCCCGACCCTCCCTTTTCTCCCCTTTCAAAGCGCCGTCAGGAAGTGTCAACCCGTGGTGGATCCACAAGGGCGGGTTGGGGGAGGGAGGAGGGTGTTGTCGCCTTGCTTTGTGTGTGCAAGCCAGACCGGATGACATCGCGCGATGCGAGTTGGGCGGGAGCAGTTTCGAGTTCATTGAGAGGAATCGAGAGAGCGTGATTTGTTGCGCGTGAAATGTTCAGTTGTGATATTGCTGTTTCGGGTTGATTTAAAATGCGACTATTACAGTTCGACTCTGCCTGGTTCATTCTGAAGATTAGTTTTGGTTGCTGTATGCGTCTAGTTGAGAAACGGCGCACATTGAAGCTAGAGATTTGGCCGTTTCTAAATCTCTTGAAATGGTATCAATACATTAGTCGCCAATACGTCCTTGGCGTTGCTGTGATTTTGAAATTTTTCCATGTTTCGGCTGTGCTGCTGCTTTCGCTTCTATCCAGCATCTGCAACCTCTCCAAATGATCAGCATGTTCCCTTTGCCCGCTCGTCACTCGAAGCTCCAGTGCAAACAAGCATCTTCTGTCTGCCAATCTCAACTAACAATTCCAAGGAACAGAGTTTCTCTTTCTGACTTGTCGACATCTGACCAATCTTTCGATCTCCCAAGTGTTGCGACTTCCTCGAGTTCTTTTCCCGAAAAGACTTCTTGCATCTCTCTTCAAGGGACCAGTCTTCGTCTCAAAAGAACTCTCACATTCAACGTTCGCCTCGTCAACGAAAAGGCGGAACCGGCGGCAACTCCGCAGCAAAATGCAAACAACACTGCGACCGCCATCATTCTACTCAATTTCTGTTCTTTCGCTACTCTTTTGCAAAGATCTGAAACGTAAACGTTCAGTGCTGTGACTTAGTTAGGATTTACAATAGAGAGATGCCTCACCCTAGCATTAACGTTTTCGATTTACTCAAACTTTGTAATCGCCGTGAAACATCTAACTTCCTGATCATTCTTGATTTCACATTGATCTCGCTCTTGTCATATTGTCAGAAAGTGGGAAAGAAGGAAAAGCCACAAACTTCACTCGCCCCTCTTCCTCCTGATGAAGCCAGCTTCTTCTCGCCCTCTGACTCGCCGCGGACTCCGAGCCGTCTCAAGTCAACACGACCGGTAGTGCGAGCTCGAGAAAGAAAAAGTGGCCAACAGCTCTCTGGAGAAGACTTCTAGTGAAGTCTCTTCTTGTGTTCTTCCTCTCTCCAGCACCTTCCTCTTTCTTCTTCTTTTGCTTCTCCTAAGCCGCTACATGTGCCTCTCGTCGTGTGCGTGTTCGTGAAGGGGCGCTCCCAATGGCCTGTTTTCTCCTTCTGCTTCTTGGAATACATTTTTGGTGCTTTTGGTGCTGTTTAAAAACCGCGCAGTGAGATTCTAATGTTGGGATTGTTCAAGGTTCAAGCTAAATGGAGTAATGAAAACCGCGGAATGACTTTTGAAATCCAAACTTCGCAAACAGCTTTCAGATGCTGCCCCGGATATGGCTTGCCGTCTTCAGTCTCGGTCTCACAGTCAGAAGTCAACAGAGCATTCCCAACACAGTCACAGTCTACACTGGACAAGGACCCGTCATCGGGCAGCGACTCGATCTTGGTAAGTCTGATTGAAATCTTCGTCACGGAAAGTTCGTCCAACCTAAAAAGCTCTCGATGGCTGAATCTTTTCCCGTTCTTTCCTC
>JAQIXL010003167.1:0-10992 GCA_034700245.1 Poikilolaimus oxycercus | reverse complement strand
AGCTGTGCAGATATTGACGTCTTATCGAAATAGCTTCCCTTCCCCTCTACCCAGAGGGGAAGGCTCCTAGAGAGTTTTCTCTTATTACTTTGGGTTCTAAATGTCACGTTCTGCACAACATCCATGCTCGACAATCTGAGCATATTCTCAGTTCCATCCCGATCCTGTGTGAACATGGATATCTGCTTGGATGATCTCCTCCCCGGTCTTATTCTTCATGCACGTCACTATTTCCTGCAATCTCTCATTCTCTTCTCTCAGAAGTAACCCGCATGACGTCTTCCTGCTTGCTGTTCCACTGCTCGACCGCCGCACAACCAAGTTGCACGGCCAGCCTTCTGCTAGAGTCACGTGGCACTTCGTCGTAAGACATCACCGCCGAACCAAAGATCGAGCCACTGTGTGTGATCGCTTGATACCACAAATCTGAGGAGACCGCGAGATTGTTCCCTCACTGTCAGCTTCTCTTATCATGGTAATGACCGAGACGGACTAGCCGCCAGCGCTCTGCACTCCGATGGTCACGTTGTTCGGGTTCTCGCCAAAGAAGTGAATGTACTTTTGCACCCAAGTGAGAGCTGTTAGATAGTCGGACATGTTTCTCGGTGAATGAAACGATCTGACTCTTTATCTTCTCCGTACACGTCACATCAGAGTGCCAGGCTGTCAAGAACACTTTCCATAAGAGAGAAATAGTTAGGGACTTCAAAGGAAAGACGGGAAAAAGCCCTTGAACAGCTCAACACAACACGTCCATCAGGTACCGGTGTGAGGGGAAAAACTCGAAAAGAGAAAAGAAAAAAGCAAAGTAGCACCATTTTCTGTCACCAAGGACAGGTACACGTTTTGTTTTCAATTGAATAAAGGGCTAGAAGACGGAAGACCAAATCAACAAAATTGCCTAGTTCTAAGGAAGAACAGAACCGAAGAAGTAGCACCGCATCGTTTTCAAAATAGCACCAGCGAGGAAAGAAAAGGAGAAAAAGAACCGGCAAGACGGTTTTTGTACAGAAACTTGGAAAGAAGTCAAGATGACTTGAAAGCCGGAAGAGACAAGGGTCGAAAACGGAGATTTCGGCCAGAGGAAACGGTCTCCTCGGCTTGAAGTGCGCTTGAAAGAAAACATATTTACAGGTGAGGAGAGGCTGCTCGAACGAGACGGCAGCTTCTTCTTGTGTACCCGTAGAGGGCTTTTGCGACTTGTGACTTGGTTATGTGGCTGGGACAACCCGTAGAGTTTCTTCAAGCGAGTCCAAGAGCAGCCATCATCTTCTGCAAACGATCAAGGTAATTTCGTGAACTATCGAAAGTGAATAGCCACGAAAACCTTACCTTAGTGTAAGAGATGTACTGCTGGGTACAAATCTTGTCGCATTCCTCCTTTGGCAGCTCGCCGATCTTGTACTTCTCGGCGAGGATACGAGCTGGGATGGAGTGTCCAACACTCTCGAAGCTGTCCGTAGCATCAGTGCCGGCGATTTCGAGGAGGATCTCCTCTCCACCCGGATGAATATCGATGAACTTGGTAAGGTCGTAGACGACATCATGGATGATGACCCAACAGGAGTCGGCGCTGTTGTGATCGGCCACCTCGTCACGGCTAATCTGGCGGGTGAGCGACATCTTTCTCTTCTCTGTAAGTCCTCTCTTTATAATCTTGACCCTCGATCGGAATGCGCGAAGATCGGTGAGAGAAGACGCGTAAGAGAGTGGGAAGAAGGGAGAAGGGAAGAGGAGCTGCCACCAGAGAAGAGTAAGGTCGGGCGGCAAAAGCAAAAGTGGGAGCGGCGTCTTTTGGCTGTCGTTGACGGCTGGTTTTTACCTCCTCGTGACGCCGTCGTCCTTCCTTTCACGTGGACGGACTTTGCCCTGTCCCTCTCTTCCCTCAGCTCTTTCTTCTGTCTTTGTCACAAGATCTTATTCCCCTCTGTTGTTCTGTTTTGAGTGTCTGGTCTTGTGTGGCCTGCAAGGGGAGTGTCATGAGGGTGTTAGTCATAGAAGCAAGAGAAAGAAAAGTGAGAAAAGAAGCAAAAAAGTACTGATCCATGGGGGTCAACCCGAGGTCGAGTAGCCCTCGACATGGTGCTTGCTGCACCGAAGACCATCGAGGAGGAGGACGAAGAGCGGTGGCGGGTGGACGATAGTGGCTGCCTCTCCGCCTTCTCCATCGCCTTTATAGTGTCTTCCCCGTGGTGAACTCCCGACTCCGGGCGATGGGAGAGGAAGTTCCTCGTGGCGAAGAGAGACGAGAGAAGGAGAGCGATGGCACGTTGGACGCACGTGGAAAGCCGGTCGGGCGTCGACTGCGCAGACAGCCGCGTCGCCCCCGTCGCGAATCCCCCCTCCTCCATCCCCCTGCCTCCTCTCCCATATGTGCGGGTTTGAGACAAGGGAACGCGGTGGTGGTGGCTCTCCTTCTCTCCAATCTGCACACACCAAAGATGCGCCTGCTCACTCAAAGTGCATCAAGACTGCCACCTCTTGGCACATTTATGGCGTGTTTCATCGGAAGTACCGTGAACAAAGCGTGTGCGCCCACATGGGGTGGAGACCTTTGATGCCGCCGTTTGAAGAGTGGCGCGACGCCGGCTGAGACGGCCCGGCCCTACTCGGTACAAGGTTCTTTCTTCTTCCCCCTTTCTCGACGAGGAACCAAAGAACCTCGGCCGACAGTCTCAACCCTGGAATCTTCTCTCAACCATCATTACCGTAATCAGAGTTTGGAGAAGTTGAAAAAGACGTCGGCACAAGCCAAAATCGTGCAGACGGACGAGCAACAAGCCTTTGACCTCGTCCCGGAAACGTTTTCACGTGATTCCACAACGAGGACCTTGTTGACAATGGCAATTCTGTCTTTTTTCTCCATTTCTTGCAGACGAAGAATATTCGGCGGTGCAAGAGAGCGAGACGTTCTGGCTTGTTGTTTTGATTTAGAGAGCGAGTCTCTGGGCACTCGTGACTGCGTAGTTTCGTAGAGAAAAAAGACGCTGTATTCGTCTCAATCGGCCTTCGCCGTGTGAGTAGACTTGACGAAGACAAAGACGTCTCGAGTGCCAGAGAAAGCGGAGAAGTGGAGCACGTGGACCGCACGGTGAATGGAGCCTGCGTGTTTATCGACGACGACTAGGCGTGCTGCGGGGTGAAGACGGAGGAGGCCCGCGCGGTCACATGGACAACTCGCACACGCGCCTCGAGAAGACAACAGCAGACGTTCTATGCGAGAAAACGCTGACCCGCTCTCAGTCTCTCGGTCTGCAAACTGCAAACCTCTTACCGTAACTTGTCAGCCTCGGGGGCCTTTCGAGTTAGACGCACGTGTTGATGGTTTGGTCTCGGGGGCCAGCTCCTGCTTCTTTCGACGTTCAATCGAACTGCGAACGGGTAAGCGACGAGTTGAGAGGGAGACGCTTCCGTTTTTGCTCTTTTTCAACAAAAACCGCCATGTGTCTCAGGCTCGTAAATCTGAGGAAGACGCGGGTGCAGAACCGCCTCGGTCCTATTCATTGTTGCCCTCGACGAGACTGTCTACTCGCTCTTCTTGCCCTTTCCATTTCGTTGCCACGGGGACTTGGCCGAACATCGAAGAAGAGGAAACATCAAGGGGGGATCCAGTCGGAGCTCCCCCTTCCTCTATGTGGAGCTTCTTTTTCAACCAAGGCTCACACCACGCCTAGACTGTCACCTTGAAGATGGAGTGCTTCGGGTCTTCGAACTCCTTCTCAAGGACACTTTAGGCATCAAATGAGGCTCCGAGTCTTACTCAATGATGAAACAGGAGTTTCAATGCCAACAAAATGCCAGGGTGGCCCTTGGACGTCTATGAACTGGTTGGCCAGAGCTGTTGGACAAGAAAGCGCGAGTCGGAGCGAGAGAAAATGCCAGTCGCCGTTACTCGTCACGCTTCTTATGCACGCCTTGGCATGGTCAGCGACTATTTTTGAAGATGAGCCGGGTGACACGCGCTTGTGATAGGGTCGGCGAGAAAGAGAAAGAGAGGGGGAGCAGAGAGCATCTAGAAAGTTGGCATTTCACATGGTGAAATAGGGCCTGCGTCATCTCACCCTGAGTGATTCCCGAACTTCTCGGACTGCAAGGTCGAAATGACAGTGTTTCATTTCCTCCCTTCACTTCCTTTTGAGAAGTCGTTTCTCGAGAAATTTATGAAGAGCCAAGATGACACTTCGACTGAAAGTTCGAAGTAAATCATGTCGGAACACCTCTTCTTCCTTTTTCTATCACATCTTTTTAAGAGAATGCCAAATATTTACGACTTTAGGGGGCCAGGTCCAAGGTACACCTTCAAAGGAGGAGTGGACGTTACTCGTAGTCAAGGGACTACGGTCATTTTTCACCCCCGTCGCCTTGTCGTTCATGGCGTGTGCGTCTTCAAAGCCTTCAACGGGCCGACTCGCGAGGAGGAAAAGACGCGGGCGGTTCCTTCTCTCCTTCGCCCAGCACCCGCCACCACCAACGCCTTCACGCGAACCACGTGAAGGCCCCGCTCATTGATTCGAGGCGACACCCAAAAGACGCGAACAGACGACACCGATTCTGCGCCAGCACCAACGCTTGCTCCAAGAAATGTCACTGTGCATTGAGCATGAGGAGGAACCAAAAGAGCCTGGAGACGCCTGCGTCTGTATTTTTCTTGAAGTCAACGGCAGTTCCTCAAAAACGCTGGGTGCGTCCGCGTTTGGCGTTGTAGGGCGAAGCATGTGGAGATAGCTTGCTCAAAACAGGAAACGTGGCGATGGAAGAGACAGAATGGGGACCTCCCGCCAGGGCGCCACGTGGGTGCCGAAGGCGGGTTGGGGGAGACGACGAAGACGCTGATCTTTGGAAAGAGAAGGACGAATTTGAAGCGGACTTCCGATGCACACAAACAAACATTTAGTCAGCGACAGTTAGAGCCCCTGACGTCAAAGAACGGTTTCTCTCACATCTTTTTCTGACTGTTTTGTTGCTTTACCAAAGTACAGCAGGGAAGCCTGGCATCGTTAACGGGCAAGACGCAACATGGAGAGGAGAAGGGAACGGGGGACTTTGTTCGGTTGGGGCAGCCCTCCTTCTGCCAGGTCTTCCCCCATCTGTACCACGACCAGCAACGGGGACGACCTCCTTTGGAAAGACGATCACATGCGACTGGGAAGGCCCTTTTCGAATCTGAGAGCTCTGCGGAGAGACCCGAGCAGGTCTTTGGAGAGACTTGCAGAGGGGGATCCCATGTAAACCAGCAGCAAGGGGTTCCACTAAAGATGTTGACAGCATCCACACCCGTGCTCTCCCTTCTCAATCTCAACTACAGTGTAGAGGCTGGCTCACTCCCGGTGGTCATTGTGCGCATCAGCCAAGAGACAATCGACCCGGCTACCTTTTTCTTCGTACTTTTTCCCTTTTTCTTCCTCGTCGAAGACGCCGGGGCGTCGGCCGTGGACGACGCCGCGGTCCCCGAAGAAAGCGCGACGTCTCGGAAAAAAGTGTAAGAAGAAGAAGGAGGCAAAGGCTGTCGAGACATGGTTTGCACCCATCCATCAGGCACATGTTGCGAACTTCCCTCGCCTCGCCTTCAACCATCAATCTTCGGCCGTGTCACTCCAATCTCCTTCTCCACTCAGGTCCCACAGCGAACACCCCCACTAGTTACCGTAATCCCGCCGCCTCGAAGTTGGCGACCTTCACAAGACAAAAAGCGTAGAGAACGCCTTTTGATTAGCGCGATTCTGTTGTGAGAAGAAAAAAGATTCTCAAACAAGAGAAAGGAGAGAAGGCGCGTGCCGGTTAGGGTTGGGTTTCGGGGTTGGAAAACCGGGGTTACCGGGTTCGGGGTTGACGGGGCTGGCAGAAACCCGGGGTTGACGGGGTCGGGGTTGCCGGGGTTGACGTAAAACCGGGGTTGCCGGGGTCGGGGTTACCGGGGTTGACGAAAAACCGGGGCTGGCGGGGTCGGGGTTGACGGGGTTGGGGAAAAACCGGGGTTGACGGGGTTGAGGATTGAACAGCTGTAATATTTTCTCACAGAGTATTAGCTTCAACAACTTTCTCACCAAGTAACACTTTTGACGACTGAGGAAAGGAGTGTTTTGAAATCATGTGCAGCTCTGTTTTGAATTCGTTTTGCAAGTTCCAGCCTGGAGCAACGCTATCGAAGGTCTTGATGGCCAAAGCATTTCCGAATGGGATCATATTGACAGACTTCATGTGAAACCGTCAACTGTAGGATAGACGTTTTGCTCGAATCCAAAGATCTTTGCTTGTGTTGTAGACCCCGACAAGATCAGGCTGTCAAGCAGCTCAATATGGCTTTCTTTTGGATAATAGCCTTCAGCTGCGCCGAATTCAATGACGCCGATTGCTGTTTCAAAGTTCAGTTTGAAGAACAGCATTATTTCGTCAAGCAAAGGTTTGAGCAAAAGAAGTTGCAAAAGGTTTGCACCAAAACGTTTTCGAACTTACGATCAAAAGTTGAAAAGCAACGACACAACCACTGCACTAAACAGTCCTCGACGGTGCGATTGACAAAGTTAACTGAATTCTGTACTTTCACAAACATTTGGTTGAAGCTCTCTCACTCTTCAGCTTCCGGGGTTTGTCGGGGTTAGGAAGTCGGGGTTGACGGGGTCGGGGTTGACGGGGCTGACCGAAAACCGGGGCTGACGGGTTCGGGGTTGACGGGGTTGGGAAAAAGCAAGTGCTACGTTAAAGAGGCACAATGAAAGCGGTGCACAGTTTGTTCTGCAGATGCGCCAGTGGGGTTGAAGTTGTGACCGCTGGGTGACAAGCGAGAGATCGCATGCTTCGAGCAGAATTCAATTCTATCTTAAACAAGACCAGAATTCCGACTTCTTGAGCTTCTGACAGCGTAGCGTCGTCGATTTGGCACACGTTAATGATTGTTGATTGCTACTCCAAGGGAAAAGCCTGAACTTTCCACTTTTCCCGACTCTATGAACCTCATTCCAGGAAAAATGCTTTGCGTAAAGAGGGCTTGTCGACACGATTTGCCGGTTTCATCCACGCAATCGACAAAGTTGTTGAAGCAAGCTCCTCAAAGACATTGCCATAACGTTGTCGGTCGTCGTGTTCCAGTACATCAATCTTTAGCTCTCCTCGCCTCCCGAGTCCGTCGGCTTTCTGATCCCGTTGCCATAATGATGGCAGTAAATGAAACAGCCATGTTTCGCGTGATTCCCAGATGAATACCCAAAAAAGGAGCATTTTGTGAAGATGTCATTCACAAGGCATTTGACTGTTTCATTTGGAGGCTGTCTGAAGCGGAAGTCCACTTGGATGATCGTTTGTCCCCCTCGGGTTTAATGAAATTGTGCCATCAAGACGTTGCGGTTGCTCAATACGTAGCTTCTTTTCTCACAAGTTGTCAGCTACCGTCCGGTTTCAGTTGTGCTACTAAAGTTGGCGTGGTCGTCTTCACAAATTCGCCGTTTCCTGGGTGGGGTCTTCGAGATCTGACATTCGACCTTTTGAAGGACGAATTTGGCTTTCTAATCGGTCGATTGAGAACAAGTAAAGTGGAGGAGGGTGAAAGTAGACATCTTCCTCCACGAGTGGCTTTTTTTCAGATCACAAATTCATTGCTTCTTGTTCGAGAACGAGCCTTCGCGAAATGACACTAAAAGAGCCAAAAAAGCAAATTTCCGTGAAGATTCTGGTTTGACAATACAAGCAGCCTGAAGTTCTTCATTCGTGCGTTAGAGAGAAAGGGCCGAATTTCAGGCTCAAGTTGGAAAAGCGACGTCACAAACACCAGACTGCTCCAGATCATCGGAAGACTGACAAACTGAACTAGCCATGTGGACTAAATGACTGCCTGTCGGTTTCGTTCTAAGCATAAAGACAAACATTGTTTCTGAAGGCAATCTCTCTTTTTGGTTGACGAGACACCATTGAATTGATTGGTCTTCAAACGCGCATACGCGAAAGAGGGCAGGAGGCTTTTTACAATAGTTCCCAAGGGGTGGGGGGTGCATGTTCAGCGAGTCAGTCTCCCCGAGATGAGTGACACTCTGGCGTCCTTGATGCCCGTACGTCGTTTGCCTGCCTTTACGGGTTCTCAATCTTCTGTTTTCACACTACTATTGTACAATACATCGATACGATACTACTTTTTCTACTTTTTTAAAACTTTTTTTCTACTTTTATTTTTTAAAAGGGGGGCATGGGGGGCGAAGCCCCCAGCCAGCCGCAAGGGGCCGCGGCTGGTATTGTACCAATAATAACGTCGGAGATGATTCCACCTCTTGCAACCTCGCCGTTTCAGAAGTTCTAGAATACAATATTTGTGCAGATGGACATGCGGCACTAAATCTTGGACATTGTGGCACATTCATGACTCGGTTGCTCTCGTTCACTCTCACAATCAGCCGAAGGCAAACTGAACGGCTTGACGGTTTCAATCGGCGCGTAAGAGAAAATAGCCTCTTGTGCTTGAATGTACGCCATCCGTGTGTACTCAAATGTAATTGGTTGCCTCGCCTCTGGACTGTTATTCATTGAAGGACAGCGGTTTCATTCAGGCTGAGACGTTCAGGCGATGATTGCTAGGCTCGATCGATGCTGTGGTCTTTCCTATTCCGAAATCATGTAAGGCAAAGAGTCTTCTCTCCTCTTCGTATTCACAGTAAACATGACTCTATGCCTGGCCTTCACGGTTGAAGTCGTATGGTTCGAGGAGAATTTGGTCTAAAAGATGGTCTAGGAGTGGATAGCTCTCATCTCTGATTTGTGTCCTTTGAGCTCTACTTGCACTTATGTTGCCAAAGAGAATAGTGAAAGAAAATAAATCTATTCAACTGGAGATTTTCCTCTGAGAAGCATTACAAACTGAATGGCGACGAATGTGGGCGAGCCGTTCACGTAGAAGTTCGCCGTTTCAGGAGTTCAATATAAAATCGCTCGCAACGTGTAGGCAATAGTCACAGGGCGTGATGAGAAAAATTGGGTTATCAAAAGGAAGCTATAGGTGCCATGCTGTGAAACTTGAAGCGTTTTCACCGTTGTTGAAGTTTGCTGTTTCAAAAGGTTTACAACCGTTGTGAAGATAGAGAGCAACAATACCGATCACCTTCACGAGTTTCGGACAGCACAGATTCTGTTTCGCGCATGTTACTGTCGATTTCAACCACCGGTTTTCCATTAAAGCAGTTTGTTGTCAAAAAATGGTTTCATCCCGTCCGTGAAGCGAGCAGCCATCGCTAGCTAGTAGAGTGTGAGTGACCTTTTGCCTCGATTCGGACACATTTCTGACTGCGAATTGTTTTCTCTCGCGAAATTATTCCGGCGGTTGACCGACACAAGGTAGGTTTATCCAAAGGCAAATTATCGAAGGCTAATTCCGTCACTTCGCATCGGTTGTAATGGCATTGGAGAACGTTGGACCAGAAATTGATTGGTAGGCGAAGTGAAGAGACGGAACCCGAACCGAAGCGGAACCGAACCGAGACTCTGTCTCACGAATAGGTTCGGAACCCTGGAGATCGCTGATCTTGGCACAAATGTAAGAGAGAAACGTTCGTCGTTTGGCCACTGTAGGTGGCCGTTTCAGGAAATCGTTATCAAAGAGCGAGCATTTGTTCCAGCAATACTTTGCACTCGGAAGAATCAAAACAGAAAAAGCTGATCGTGCGGAGGAAGAAGCTGCTGATGACAGTTGGTTCTTAGGAATCTGCAGATTCAAGCGGTTTACAATATGAACAAGCGGAACGTTGATCATTGACGTATGTTGACAGGTGCACATTGTAAGAGAAAAGTCACCGTTGGATATTTGCTCAGACGTTTTTGGAATCGATAGTTTCGAGCGCTTTACAAATTTCAGCCAACTGATCGATGAAGATAGTGTGCTTTTTTAGTGTTGTTCGCGAGCTTGCTTCTTCATCAGAGGTCGTCGGTTTCACTTCAGAAATGAGTGCGGCTACATTCTGTGTTCGATACTAGCACCATCTGGGACTGTATTGGTACATTAGTACCATTCGGAATATCGGAAACAAATTCCTTCTCGTCCGCCGCCGTGAACGTTTGAAAACACTGGAACAGAATCTAAACAGGACAGACCGAATGCGGAGACGAAATAGTCGTCTCGTTGCGTGGAAGCTGGTTGAGACTCCAGCAAGCGAAGTGTTCTCCCGTCGAGGGAATTCCCCCGGCGATTGACGGTCTCAAAGCAGAAATGTTAGTCAGACTACACGAAGGACCGCAGTTTCAGTGAACAAGGACTCTTTTGATTTTCCGCAATTGCTGGTGGCAAATAAGCAAGAGTAGTTTCCGGATTTCAGAGTGACAGAGATCATCAACTTTACCGCACGACATCTTTCCCTTTCGATAATCGGACCACTCAATTCGCCTTTCTCATTTGCGCATCGATGCGTTATTGCAACGCCTCGAAGACACAGGAAAAAACACGGAAGACGAATGTAAAGTTTTACTTTTCCTGAGAGTGTCAATAGATGAGAAGTCTCCTCAGCAATCGACGGTCACAAGATAGAATTATCAGTTAGACAGGGAAAAGCACGCAATCATTCTTTCCCGGGTTGTATCTTACATAAACCCTCTTGATTTCTCATTTGCCCTTCTCTCTTACCGGAACTCTCTTTCTTACCCTCAATCTCATGACGAGGAAGCGCTTCAAATGTTGCACGCGAGCAGGCTCAAACGAAAAACTGCAAAAAGCAGCCAAGAGTTTCCTGTGATTCCAAGATTTGCGCCAGCCGGAGGCTACGCTTGTTGGCTACGCTACGTTTGTAATTCTATTGTAGAAAGAGGCACACACCACAGACTCACAACGCTTTATTCGAATGTCTGCCTTTTCATTTTCGAAGAAACGCAACAGAGAGGAAGAGAAGGAGAGGTTGAAGAACGCTTTGTGCAAGTATAGTGCGCATATGGGTTGATGTTTGGGTTGCCGTTGGCTTGGCATCTGGGCAGTTGATCAGTCTGCTCTGACACCAGCCGTCCGATCTCTTGGACACGGCAGCCGCCTAC
>JAQIXL010003166.1:0-10993 GCA_034700245.1 Poikilolaimus oxycercus | reverse complement strand
AACCCGGGCGAAATCGGTTCACTACAGGCCGGAACCGGATATGGTCGAAATGTGGGAAATTGTGCCAGGCACTTGACTGTTTCACTGTTTTTACATTTTCAAGAGCCAAAATTAGGATTGTTTTAAGTAGCAGGGTTGAAACAGTCAAGTGCCTGGTACGATTTCCCACATTTCGATCATATCCGGTTCTGGCCTGTAGTGAACCGATTTCGCCCGGGTTTGAAGTGCGTTGGTGTGCATATGGCCAGGGTAGTCTCCCGGCACCTTTAGACTGCTGCAGGAAAGTTCTATGAGTTTTATCTGAATTTTGGGCCTCGGACTCGGGATTTGGTTTTCGCTCGTTCTCGCACAGGAATTGACTCTTTCAGCTCAAACTCCGCCTGCAGAATGGGCAAGGGAATGACCACCTATTCGCTTTTTGAGCAGGCCAGGAGACTGCGAAAAACACATACAAGTTCACAAATTCTCATTACTTCCGCTCCACCCCCAATAATTGCTATGTTTTTAACAAGAGAAACCTAACCGTGAAGTCAACCTTTGTGGCGTTCTTTTCTCCTTGGAAAAGTCCCACATACTCAAAAGTAATTGCCAGATCGCCGTATTGTTGTGGATGACTGGCGTTCATCGCCTCCACGCCCGCCTGCACGATTTCGAACTGCGTTTCAAGTGTCTCCGTCGCAAGATCTTCCTAAAAGCATTATTTTCGAATTCAATTCGACATAAAATAGCGATTTTTACCTTTTCACTATCGTGCATCCATTGGTAGGAGAACTGGGTGCCGAGGCAAGTGTTGTATATTCCGCAAAATGCATAGTGAGCAGTCTCATTGGGATTTGCTGCTGTGATCGCGTAAACTAGAAACAAAATCGGAATCTCGTTTGATGGTTGACGAACTGTTGATAGTGTCAGGAAGGACGTTATCGAAAATGGAGCCGGAGAAGCAAGCCTCAAGGTAGAAAGTGAGTTGATCGTACTTTTGATTCTGCCACATCCAAATCAAAGTGTTGTTGACTTCTTTGACTGTCATCTGAAAGCGCTTGTCAATTCAGATTTATTACTTACAGGCTTATAATGAGGAAAGTAGATGACGCCTGGACTGCCGTGGTCCGTGAAGTAAAGAAAAACGCGATCATTTGGGCCACTAAATTTTCCATTGTGGATCAAGAAGCACTCTTTTTACCTCTCCAAGACTCTTCCCGTACCGCCAGTCACACCTGAAACGTTGCCTTTAAGAACGGCGATGAAGTTCGCAATGTTGACGTCTTCACCGCTGTAGTCGATCTTGAGACCCGGGTAGTAGTCAGGACCGCCCGGCTCGTTGATGAGCTTCCCGGGGAAGGGATTGTCCGGATCGTTCACCACGTCATTGTACGTCATGAGAATGATGTTGTCGGCCGAAACACCATGGCTGAGGAGCAGATGATAGGCGTGCGCGACGTTGGCCTAAACATCGGGTAACTTCTCCTTAGAGAACCAACTTGGAGTGCATAATTGTGAATTCCGTTACCGCCGGCAACCAAGACGGCGTAGATTTCACCGTCATTGTCTGCCGGCTTCACGAATCTAAACTGGGCTTTCTTCAAGTGACTTGGACGCACCGGCTGAATGGAGTCCCGTTGCAGGAGGAGGCGACGATGAGAAAGAAGGCAACGGCCAAACGCATCCTGAAATTCGAACTTGCAATGAGATCGAAACGAATAAGAAATCGGAAGAAGGCACTGCCGAACAAGTCAACGCAGGGGTCTTTTACCCAAACCAAAGCTGATTCACGGCTACGAAGGCGCCTTTCCTATTTCATTTAGCGTCAATTAAGTCGAATGATTCGTTAGCAGATTCGTCACTAACGAATGAACATTCAGCTTGCTTGTCATTCGTTGCATTTGCTTACTGCTGAATGGCAAAACAAGACAGTTGCTGTCAGTGAGAAATTCAAATGGTGACAGTGTAAATGCTCGGCCACCGTTTTGAGAGACTCTTACTCATCGAGAATGGATTTACGAATCTTATTTTCGGACCGTGGCAGACAAGGATGCCGCAGGCTGAACGCAAACACAGACGTCATGGCAACACAATTGAGGTGTAATTGCGGCTTGGAGACTGCGGATGAAAACATGTGATCGACGAGTCGGTCCGGCGCCAGGCCTCCTCCAGTCCGGCTAGCCTCTTCACCAAGAACAGCCCTTTTCTTGGCGAAAGTTTGAAGTTTTTCTCACGTCGAACTTTCATTCCCTGCATTTCCCGCCGTTTTTTACCGAAAATAATTAATATGTGCATGCATTAATTGCTTTAGTAAAATGCCCCTCGGGATAACTCTGAAGATATCATTCGTCGTCGTCTGTGCTCGCTTCGACGTCGTTGTTTGTCGTTCTTTTCTGCTTCTAGAACATTTTTATAGACACCGACTTTTGTCGATGCTCCCGATGAGTTTCTACAGTCGGTGTTCGGTAAGCAAACGAAGTGTGAGAGGGTATGTGCGCTTACTTTGCTGACCAGAGAAATGCTTAGGAAATTAGCGGCTACGCACGCATAGATGCCTCGGTTGCTACCGTTCTCACGACACTCGGCCATCAGGGCTACGACATTTCCAATGTGACCCGCACTTCAGACATCTACTGCATGTGGACACTGCGTCGTTTCTGATAATTCACTTTTTCAACTGCTCGAGGAAACGTTTCCGACTGCATGTACGCAGGAAATAAAGCAACTGCAATTTCATCAGTTGAACGAGCACCATAGAAAGCGTTCTCCTTCCTTCGCCATCATTTTGAAGAGCAGACTAATTTCATATGGGGTATATGTGGTAACTCACATGAATGGATTCGGGGATCACGCAACTCCATGGCAACCGGTATACAAGCAGTTACATGCTCGCCAGGAACCGCGTGAGTCGATTTTATAAAGGACCACTGCGACTGCATCGAATACATTTTTTCTTCAAACCGGCGAATGGTTCTCATTGTTCTTTCGGTGAATCATTCTTGAAAGAAATATTTTTTAAAGCGCTCTTCCCGGCAACCATTTTTGAAGGAAAATTTTTTTATTGAAAACGTGGGCGTATGTATTGTATGTTATTTGCACTGCTCGAGAAGAACGTCAAATTCAAGCACTGCCTCCTTGCTTCTTGCAGAAGGCTGCACAAACTGGTTCAGATTGTCGCCCAAGGTAGGATAATGGGGGGGGGGGCCTTATTGACATGCTGACAGTACACACTATCTAGAAGGCCCTTCTCTCCCTCAACGCTTGCCTATCGCAAACATTACCTCCGTGAACCGCGCAGAAGTGATTCATTTAGCTCACAGTCCTGAGGACATGCTTTAACTCTTAGATCCAGAACACTCATAGATCCAGAACAAGACACAGTCAATACTCGGCACCGCTTTTATAAGGATGACTGGGTCTCTCTTGCGAGTGTTTGCTAGGAGTCTGTGCCTCGCTACAGTAACCCCATATTGATGATGTTCTATTCGGTCCTTCTTGCCGCGCTTGTCGGTTCGACGTCGGCCCTCCTCGGCATTGGAAGAACGCAGTCGGCGGGCGTCCAAGGCGTTCTAATGTGCGACAATTCGCCGGCGGCAAACACAAAGGTCAAGTTCTACGACGACAATGGTGCGTGTTTGTTCTTCGCAAGTCTTTTCTTCAACATGAAGTTTTCGGTATTCGGTTTACTTTCGGTGTTGAACTCTTCCTCGTTCTTTCAGTCGGCTTGGATACGCTGCTGGCCGAGGGCACAACTGACGCGCAAGGTCGCTTCCAGCTCCAGGGCTCCACTCCCGATATTACTACGATGGATCCGAAGCTCAACATCTACAGCGACTGCGATGACGACTTGGTGAGATGGACCTTTGCAATGACTCAAATTTCCGTTTACAGCCTTGTCAACGGAAACTCTCCGTGGCCATTCCGAGTTCTTATGTGAGTAGCGGCTCGACGCCCTCGCAGATCTACAATGCCGGCACACTGCAACTCGCCGGCACTTGGAGTGGCGAGACCAGGGACTGCCTCAATTGATCTTTTCAATTTGAAATAAAAAGTATTAGTGTGTCTGGTGACAAAGGATTGGCTTCGTTTTTTCAAGTCATGCAACTAGGCACAAAGCACATTCATACTGCGTCTATTGTTGTTGATCAGTGTGACGACAGTAGTCTTCGGCGCACTCGATCTGTCTCTATAAGACGTGCTTCGTTGAAAAGGACTGGATTGGGTAGAAAGTAACTGATGTGTGAACAACTCCTTTAGGTGCGCGGGGACTCGAAGAAGGAGCAAACAGGCGCAACATTTGAGCACTTCGGCCAACGAGACGGCGCGCAAAGTCACTCCGAGCGTTATTTCTGGCGCGTATTTCCTCAAAGCGGACTTGACACTGTGCAAGCAAACACAACTCATAGTCACACTTGTATCGTTTTCAGGAAAATAGCTTCAAACAAGCTTTGCAAACAAGCAAATTTGCAAACAAGCTCTGCTTGGAAGAGAATTATTGTAAAAATCCTGAGTGTTCTGCTTTTGAGTGTTGTTATTTTGTTGAAAAGGAAAAACACAGTTGTGTCGGAGACGACAAATAAAGAAAAGGACAATGCAAAATCTGACCCTCAGCCCGCATAGGTTTCGGGAGAAACAACCCAGGAGATCCTTCAGTCTCATTGTCCTCCTAAAGAAACGTCCCTTCATTTTAGTCTCCCCCTTCACCGTCAACAAGGTGAGACGCTCTGGAGAGACTGTGCGTAGGCGGTGAGGAGTCGCGTCTCACCTTTTTCTTCTCGACCGCGTTGTTGGTCCTTTCTTCTTATGGGCAAGCTTGGCAAAAGACAAAGGGCATTTATTTTTCTATCCGACAGCGTTTCACGTTCAGACTTCACCGGAGTTGATTCCGGACTCACACTGTTCTTTTCTTTTCCATTTTTGTCTCCCACCAATACAAGACGAAAACAACCAGAAACGACGGAGAGTCGAGTTGTTGTAACAGTCTTCTAGGGCTCCTCCTCATCGTCAGTCACCCAACTGAAACGCAATCCTTGGCGGCAAAGCACCGATGCGAAGACCACCGAATTGGGTTGTTCTAGTCGGCCTTCTTACTCTTCTGGTAAAGTCTTCAGCGCTTTCATTCTCCTTGTGCTTTGCAACATGGTTCTGGTTCTCTCGATCAAATGTGCGAAAGTTCACAATTGATCGAATTTGCTCGACTTCGATGAACAGCTGCTTCGAGGTAGTCGACGTTCTGGCTAACGTTAAAGGGAAAAGGTTTGTGAATTTACTTTGCCTCGAAAACTCAAACTCAGAATCGCGCAGCGAAGTCTGGTCGACGCTGCTGATCCAACAGGTGGTGCACATAGTCTGATTGCGTTGCGACCACAGCCTGGTAAGTAGCTTGAAAATTGCAGAATTTGAAATTTTCGGCAATGAAAACACGAAAGCATGGGATGCTGTTCATAAGCAGCTCCTCGTCAAGTACCAAGCTTTAATATCGTCGTCTCCTTCTCTCCTCGGCAATTTTGACTTGGAGAGCACCGGAAAACAGCTCCAGGTTCTTCTTATCGGTCTTGGCGGTGGAGGTCTCGATCAATTTTTCCAACACCACTTTTCGAATGTAAGCCTTTTTTGTGCTTGTAGTATACATTGTGAAGGTGAACTTTACAATAGTCGAGCTGGACGAGGCCGTTGTTGAAGCGTGTTCTAAATGGTTCGGCTGTCGGGACGGACCACAACGGCACACTATCGTGGCCGATGGCATCGACTTCCTTCTCGAATCAAATGCTCACGGTTTTGAAGGAATAAGAAGAAAGAAAGTTTGCAGGTCGAAAATTTGATGCTGTTTTCCTGGACGCGGCTATCGCTGGAAGGAAATGCCCGGCTCCGGCCGAACCGTTTCGATCGCTTGCCGCTATTCGCTCCATTCGACAAGTGCTTTATCCAAATGGTTTCTAGCAAAATTCTCTTCAATGTGGACTGTTTAGGTGTCCTCGCTATAAATATGCTATGCGAAGATGATGCCGAGGAGCGGGAAACCGTAAGACAACTGTTAACGAATTCGAAAGCGTTTAGTTAATTCACCGACTGTCCGAGACGTTTGGAGTTTGCCTTCAAGCACACTTTGATGGCATGCACAACCGGGTTCTGCTTTGTCGTTCAGAGCAACGTGGGAAGATCGACGAAGTCACTTATCGACAGCGATTCCGTCTCTTTGCTGAACGAGTTCAACAATCCGAGTGGCCAGACCCTCTCTTTGAAGAGCTTTCGAAGTAACAGCACTTTATTTGTTCCACTTGATGCCATAACGAAAGAAAAGTTTTTTTTCTGTCTGTGTTTGACCTTACCATCGACATCAAAAAAAAGTTGCAACGATGAAATGTAACAGCGGTTCCTATCGTAGCAAAAATATCTACTTCACGTAATTCGTACCTTCAGGTAACATTAAAAGACTTTGCCGGCCAACTTTTCACTTTTGAGTTCTATACACCATTCGATTGAGCTCGTCAGGCCGACGACGAAATTTTCTTACAGCCTGAAATCTCGTCATGGCATTTCTTTGTGAGAGCTAGAGAAAACGTTTTGAAGTTCTCCCGCATCAATCCTTCTTTTCAGCTGTCCCTTATGTCGTCTAGATTCCGTAATGAAGGTCAATTTCTTTGAATTTTCGCTCACTGATTGCCTTTCGGAATTCGCACTTTCGGTTTCGGCACTATGCAAGAAGCTGAAACTCCAGAAATCGGGTTGCGTTTTCACAAGTGAATTTCGAATACAACGAACTTACGATAAAAACGTGCTGTTTTACGGTAAAGCGATATAAATAACCACAAATGCCAAAATATTCGTAGCTGGCCTACGATACTGATTCAAAAGACAATCGCTCAACGGCCAACAATCTTTGGGAGTCTGTTGGTCACGGCCGAACTAAAAGTGTGCCGACCAGTGACGCGGTAAAACAACGAAAGGAGAATTTGGCGATATGAGCCTGTCAAAGCAATTGTAAGACAACAGAACATCGGGGAAAACATGGAAGCAAAGTAGAGGATAATGTTTGTGAATGCTTGAGTATTTGCACGTTGAAATCCGCAGTTGACGAGCACAAGCGTCACCGGCGTCGATTGATCGAGCAACGGAAGCATTGTCTTGAAAACTTTGCAAGAAAGCTTTCCACAGTACCATTAACACAAGGTGTCTCATAGCAAGAACGTGTTGATGGTAAAGCTGCGCAGTTAAATGGTTTTCACGCAGTTTTTTCCGCAAAAGAAACAGACTGCCGATGACGCCAAAGAAAATGGTCTGCAAGAAAATTGCCAACAATCATTTGATCTTTCAAGAAAACTCACGAAAATGGAACCAGCAAAAGCCAGAAATACAAAAACGACCAGGACAGCAAAATTTTGATGCCTTTCGTCCAAGGCTGCGAACGTGCTAGTTCGATAAGATTGAAGCTGATGCGCGTCGGGATCGTTCTGAAGGACTCCAGATCATTACGACTCATAACGAATATAAATTAAAAATAACTCATTAGTTCTCGATCGCCTTGCGTTGCAATCTTGAATTTTAGCAAGCTGCTCACCTTCACAAAGAATGCCGCAATATCGTTTTCATGCATTGTCACCGGAGCAGCAAGGACGAAAAACATAGCCAAAACGACGACCAGGAGAATGAACGCAGACGGAAAGACCCAATCAACTTTCTTTCGAAGGAGTGAAGTCGGTGGTAGAAGAATCTGAAGCGCATAAGCCTTCCTCCCAAATTTCTATTTCTTACCAGAAGCCGATAAACGAAAAGCGTAGCAGTCACTGCAGAAATAGCACAAATCAATATTATCATGGCACCCTATAAATTGACTTTTTGGCTTGGAAATCAGCTCGAGGAGTGGGCCTTCAAGCTTCTTAAAGATTTTTAAATGCTTTTTCGACCTTCTTAGGCCCCTGATTCCCAACCTGATGGTCTTATATTTCAAGGTTCGAAAAGAACTTACTAGTTGATATGTTGCTGGCAAGTTCGCAAGATTTGTTAGAGGGCCGTGAGCGCCAACAATTATAAACGGTGGATAAAACACAGGCTTTACCAGCAGAAAAGTTATGGTATCGAGCGCTAGGCTGCAGATCTAAACGAAGTATCGATACTCGATTTGAACGCAGCAACTTTACAATGTGAACAACGATGAACCAGCGAAAGAGGCGCATCTCTGGAGAAGAATGACGCACGATGACGTAGAGGGTGAAGGGAACAAGCACGGCTGATGCGCAGATGCATCCTTCACTGAAGAGCGAAATCACGAGAGGGATTTCATAGTTAAAGTCGGCGCCGAGCGCAGCCATGCGCTGAGGGTCCCGCAAACAGCGCTAGACGACTGGCAGTGGGGCACCGCCTGGAGCGTTTTCACCTGCTCAGACTCGAAATTAAAGGTGAAATGCGCATATGCGTGCTGACGAGCGAAATCATTTCGAAGAATGTCTTCTGTGGTCCAAATCTCGCTTCTTTCTTTTAGTTGTTTAGGATTTAGCGGAAGTGGACAAACTTTGGCATACCTTCAACTCAATCCTTTGAAAGCTCGCACGTTTCCGATGCACGAGCGAATTGTGCGGTTCCATAAAGCAGCGAATAAATTTTGAGAGGGAGAAGAGAGGGAGCCACATGAAACACAAATGAGCCTGTGACGGATGCTGCGCTGGATGTGGCAAGTATGCTTATGCTAGGAAGAACCTGCGCAGCCATGCATTCCGGAGGTTTTCGAAAATCCGCAAATTAGATCAACTTTCGATCCACCCAGGAATACAAGACTCTCTCGCAGAAGTTGTGCTTCTGTTCTTGAAAACAATCAAGGGCCAATTTTTGTTATTGCTAGGAGAAGGGGAGAGAAGATGGAAGAACCAACGCACCGAACACAGCGTTCGGAACCGCTCGCCGACCCGAAAACACAGTCTGACTGTTTTTAGGCGTCAACGACGCTGTCACTAAACCCCCGCGATGTTTTGCTTGGTGACGAACGGGTTCTTGATGTGAGACGACAGCCTTCCGCTAGCGTTGTACTTTCGATTGGGAACAATTTTGAAGTAACCGAATTTGTAAGCGTTTTGGAATATCTGTGATTCTTTGAATGTAGTCGGTCAGGTAAAAGAATAATTTATTCTTGCGCTCTAGCTCAAGGTGCTCCGGACGAGGCTTTTTCAACCTCGGCGGCGGCGGCCGCACCCGCTGCGTCATAGGCCGCCTTAGTCTGCTTGGCCTTCTCATCCAAGGTGATCTTGTCGTCATTGCCAATCCTCGTCAGTTCAGCATCCAGTTTCTGCAGAAAATTCACTCAAAAATGGGCAGTTATAATGCTGTCATGATACAGCAAAACTCGAAGTGAAACCTACTTTGGCTTTCTCGGAGAAGTGAGCGATCGCGGTTTTGTGTCGGGCTTCCTGTGCCGGCAGATCTTTCTTCAAATCCGCCTCGAACGCCGCATATTGAGCCTTTACATACAAGACTGTAGACAAAGTCAAGGCAGTTTCTTACTCCAAAGCCTTTGGCTGTGACCCACTCCTTGGTGGCGGCTTCCGCCTGTGGCTCCGTCTTGCTCCCGAGCCCCGCTTGGAACTTGAAGAAAGCCGCGACCACGTCCGGCTTCGCCCCTTTTAGGAAGGGCGGTGGCTAAATGTATCATTAGTTGTCTCAAGGAACAAAATGAGTTAACTAGAGCAACAAATGAAGGGCTACTCAACCGGTGGCTGCTGCTGTGCGATGACGACGGCGAGGAGAGCGACGACGAGGAAGACGAGACGAGCCATTGCAACCAGGGGACAGCGCCACGCTGTCAAGGAGCGCTTCTTATAGACGTCGTCGACGACCGGCTCTCTCCTCGACCGCTGATGACACCCGCCTTGTCGTCGACAGCATCCGCTTGAGTTTTTGTGACAATCTAGTAAACACCAACGTCTTCAATCAAGTAGAGGTCGTCTCGGAGAACGACCTTGATACTTTCGAAGCGTGGAGAGCACCATCACTTTAGTGGTACTCTTGAAAGAAAGAAGGACTTGGTCGTTGTTGATCTCTTCAAAATACATTGTACGAACTATCCAATTTGTTCGATGAAATCAAATGTTTACACGAGGCTGATGAGTTGGGGAAAAATTGACATCATCTATGGCGAATGGAAAAGCAAGTCTGCCCCTCTCCGTCACCATTGCGGAGTTGTCAACATCGGGCGGGTGGTGAAACCAAAAGTGAAGAGAAAAATGCAAAAGAACGACGAAAACGGCGGATTCTTCTCTTCCCATCTTCGTTCACCATTTGATACAATTGTGAATGCGCACTTCGTGTTGTTCGTATTTGAAGGAAATTTCTGCAAATTGGAAGCCGAACGGTTGTCAACGAAGACTTCTTATATGCTTGCGACCAGACGCGAATGGGCGCCCTCGTCGTTAACTCTTTTTGCTTTAACCGAAACACAACAAACAACTTCGACTGGAAAGACGACGTCTCGAGGGGCGACCTTGATGTTCTCGAAAGGTGTGCCGACTGCAATAAATACTCCACCCTATACACAAAGAACGCGTACCTAGCTTGATTTCTTTCGTCTGTCACTTCTTTCGATCTTAGGCATTGACGCGATCGTCTGGGATTAACCAAAAATGCCTTGTACATACAATGGTTGTACAATTTGAAAACACCGTGAACCACTATTTCTTGGCAAAGCTGTAGCTTCACTCAAGCTACACAAAAGGCAACAATTCATCTGACGACATGCATTTTAACATACAAACGCGCTCTTTAATGTGCAGTCGTGCCTAAAATATCTCAAAGTACGGCTTTTGCTTACGATTGACCAGGTTTTGCATGCTATTGTGGACGCCTTACACAGGATTTCGCGCAAGTCCATACAAACTTTTACATACTTTTACATACTTTTACAAACTTTTACAAACTTTTACAAACTTTTACAAATGATGACATGCATTTTTACATACAAACGCGCTCTTTAATGTGCAGTCGTGCCTAAAATATCTCAAAGTACGGCTTTTGCTTACGATTGACCAGG
>JAQIXL010003165.1:0-10993 GCA_034700245.1 Poikilolaimus oxycercus | reverse complement strand
CACACGAAGGCGTCGATCCTAGTGGAACGGACCAAGATGAGGAGACTGAACAAGAGTCTTTGGAAGATGTCCAAGAGAATGAGAACAAGGTGGAAGAGAAGAAGCCAGAGAAGCTGGAAGAAAAGAACCAAGAGAAGAAGGAGTCAAATGGACGTCTGCCCTTCATGGTTTGTGTTTGTGTAGCATTGTGTAGTCTCATATGTTTAGGTTCAGAAAGTCGCACATCCCAGTTCGAAGACCCCTCCGAATCCGCCGCTTCGCTTCGGTGAGAGTGAGCTCGTTGAGGTAAACTGTTTTGTGCTGATTCTTCATTCTTCTAGCAAATGGTCACGCTGCAGTCGGAGATGGGCGCTGTTGCAAAGAGGGCGCCTCGAATCGATCTTCAGACTTCGCATCGTCTTGTCGAGCAGATGATCGGAAAGAAGTTCCTCTGCAATCTTCACGACTTTGAAGATCTTCAACACCTGAGCGTCAACGTTCTTCACGATGTGCCCTTCAAGCTTCCGATCTACCTTTACGGTATCGACTTCAAACCCGTTAGTTTTCTTCATTTGCTTGGCACGACTTGCAGGAAAAGCAGGACCATCTGAAGGTGCTCTTGGGCTATTTGGCTGAGATGAAGACGGTGCTTCCTGCTGCCTGTCTGAACGCTGACAACGTGAGTCTCGCATTTTTTCGATGGGAAATTGAGATGATTTTAGGATCGAGCCATCGTCGACATGATCATCGAGACGCGAGCTGGGGAGAAGACTATCTTGACGAACTATCTTGTCCACGATGGAAGTGCTGATCGTGTGAAGACTGGCTCGGAGAAGCGTCCCTCGGTTAATGAACTCGTGAAGCTTGCCGACGAGGAACAGGCCGTAAGTTGGATTTTTTCCTAGCCAAAGGACATGCTTTCAGCGCAAGCAGCAGCGTCGTTAGAACGTCATTAGAGGAAGGTCGACGCGAAGGATCTCATAGTATTCGTTTTTAACCCGTCTTGTATCATTTCGACAATCGTTTTGAGAGTTTTTGGTTATCTTCAGAAGGTATCTCGTAGTGCTATTGTTAGGTTAGTTGCAAGTAAACCTAAGTTTGCTTTCATCGAAGAATAAACCTTTACTTGCTCATGGATTAGGCTTTCTACTTCCACACATCTTTTATTGCTCAGGTTTGTCGGGGGAAGACGCTCAGAAGCAGGCGGTCGGCAGCGACGAGGGCCGGCGCAATTCCTGAAGACTTCTTCGTAGAGGAGGAAGTACAGAGGCGATGAGAATCTCGAGGTTGAAGCGCTTCCAGGTCGTCTCGGAGAGGGGCGTCTCCTCATTCGGGTCCCGCCACGAAGAGAAGAGAGAGTACTGTAAGGGTTACGGTAGCTAGAAGGAGAGACCTCGGGATATCCATGAGTGAGTTGAAGGGAGTCGTCGAGGAAGATCTTCGACTTGGGAGTGAGGTTGGAGACTTCAGAGCCGTGGAAGGACTTGGACTGATCGTCGAGGCGGGCGACTTCGATGGTCGAGGAGGAGGAGAGACGAGGCTTCTGAGACTTTCCTTTGTCAAAGCTGAAGAAGAACCTCGAGCGAAAGGAGTTCCTTGTTGAGCCACTGGAAGTCCGCGTCGCACGTCGAAGCGTCGATCAGGGCGATCTGTGAGGAAGTTTCTTCAACTTGAAAGTCTTCAACCTCGTCTTCCGGCTCGCTCTTCACTTCTGACGTCGTCACCGGCGGCCACTCGTAGAGCTCGACGAAGCGCAGCTCGCCTGAAGAGTACGGTATGAATTTGCTGTGGAACCCTGAGGAGGAACGAATGAATGGGCATCAAGGAGGGCGTCTGCCCAGGAAAGAGTCTCGGAAGGCGACGAGCCGAGCTGGCGAAGACGCAGCGTTCCCTCGGGCCACTCCAACACCACTTCGATGCATCTCTGAACAAGGGGTTTCTCGTTCAATTACAGTATACCTCATCGTTGAGGAGACTCTGGCTCGCCTCGATGTGGCGGGCGCACGTCACGTCCAGCACGAGCCCTGCGACCTTCTCCTCGAAGAAGGAGCTACAGAATACCGTTGAAGTCGTCGACGTAGACGATGAGGAGGCCGTGGCGGGTGAGGAGACATTCTGAAACACGACTGCTACGGGTTCCATAAAGACTGAAACCGTGGAGGTGGAGACGACGCGCGGGCAGAAGCCAACGCAGCCAGTCCGAGCGACTCACGGTCACCTCCAGACACTGAAGACCTTCTTCATTCAAATGTATGCAAAACATTCAAATAAGCAGCAAAAAGAGGAAGGAGGGAGGAGGGAGACCTCGGAGGAGAGCGGGAAGACGTCGGCCTCGCGGACGCGCCAGGCGACGCGAGACGGCAGCTCGCGCATTTCGCGCACGGCCGCCCGACAGAAGACACGACGGGCCATCACTCGAGGGTCCTGCAGCGAAGAGAGTCGTTGTGGAGGATGAGAGGAAGGAGGAAGGATGAGAGAAGACGAACCAGACGAGACGAGGTGGCTGACGGTGAGAACGAATGAGGAAGGGGAGAGATGCAGATTCTGATAGATGTTGAAAACTAATTGGGGTGTGAATTTCTAAATTTAAATATTGTGAGTCTGAAACCGCGAGTTTTTGGGTGTCGACGATGCCATTCAATGTGAACTTCTTGAACCGATTGTGGTTCTCAAGCTGTCCAAGTGATTGTGAGACCATAACCAACCGCGAAATCACGGTTTTAGCTGCTCTTGATGAGTTTCCAAAGAGTTGCACTGCAATTTTCCTGCGGGGTTTGTCTTTTTGGTCATAGCATGCATTGTCGAAGCTTCAGGAACAGGCTCATGCTTTGAAAGATTCACAGCGTCGTTTCACGTTGGCTACTTTTCATTTGTCGGTTTCAAGCCGAATCCAATATGTCGCTGCCTTCGACGCCTCATTGTTTGAGTACTCCTTGATTGATTGATCTGAATCTCATCGTTGATCTTGCACCAGCACCCACACACTCAGTTCTATCATGAAAAACTAGTCCTCAATCGGAAACGTTTGATTCATGCAAACCAGAAAGTGAGCGCAGACATCTGCTTTGAAATCGACACACAATAAAGCTCTGTGTAGGATAGTGTAAAGTGTGCAGCAAGCTGACATCAAGCTTCCTTTATGTTCAAGTGAAAGGAATTCCACGGAATCTAGAATCGTCTGCCCTATTGTAATCGGAATGAAACAGGCAAGTGGAAAAATTCGGCTGACGATCAAATGTTCCTTAGTGCATCTTGAAAAAATTGGTGATTATCATTTCTCTGTTTCCACTGGTTTATAACTGCAAAACCAGCGAGGATTTGAGATTTCAAGCGAGGCCATTTGAGGTCCTTTCACATTCAGTCTTTCTTGGAACTGTTTCGGTTATAAAGCACGACAACTGCCTGAATGGGACGCCCTCCGAGGAATTCCTTGACGTCTTGATTCTGAAGAAGAACGTTTGTGTTCCACCTCGAGGCCTAAACAATAGAGCTTCTTCAAGCTTCAGTTGTTCTAGACGTTCGTCGCCATTCGCAGAGACGCATCTAGTATCTATAACTACATCAATTTCCTACTTGATTCTCTATTGCTTTCCTTGCCAGACAGCAGCGAACCTCATACAGAGGACTGAAACGGGCTCCGCACCCTTTGAGAACAATGCAACAACAATTCGTCGACCCTGAGGAATTGATGGCCTCGCTTTTTGCCTCCTTTATATTCAGAGTGAAACCGGCAAGCATTTCAACACTTGCTGTAGAGTAATTCTTGTTGAAGGATGTTCGTTGGTTGTTGTCACTGATGCGGGACCGAGTCGGTGGATTAAAGCTCTCCACTGAAACCTGAACTTGGATGGAATCGAACAGCTTGAATTAGTGCAGCTTCATGAAGTTTGATGAGCTTGCAGTCTTCTTCTTCAGATGACCGTTTCGCCAGGCTCTGTTCAACGGCTCTGAGAATAGCATCCAATTTTATCGTCATTCTATGGTGTGTTCACTTCTGATTCATGAATTTGGAGTTTCACTCAAACTTCAGTTTGTCAGTGTTTCGATAGTGTCTAGATCGGGGGTGTAATGAGGATGCAGTTTCTCTCGGCACGGCGCGGTTTCAATCAACCCACAAGTCACTTCTCTCCCTCAGCTCTCCAGTTACATGAGGCTACGAAGTGTTTTCAGTTTCAGCTCGCGATTCCTTTGTGATGGAGTTGCTCTGTGAATGCCACACCTGAATGCATCTCGAGGCCTATGAAGCAACTGTGGCTTCCTTTCCACTTTGGTTTCGTCAACTTCGGCTGTCTTTTGTGAAATCTTCGTGCAATGAAGATTCACGCTGGTAACGTAGAGAAAGAACCAACTGCAATATCAACAGAGTATTGAGAGACCAGCCTCTTCAACAGCGGCCCAAGAATTTGCGTCGTGAATGGAGCTGTGAAGTGTCGGTTTCGCTGCTCGCATTTGACCGACACGAATGCTGGACGTCCAATTCCGATTTCAATTCTTCACGGTCTTTCCCGCGATATCCACGTTTCGCACTGGCATCGTCTGCTGCAGTCACAGTTCATCTAAGACTTTTTGCTTCTCGGTTTTACGTTCCAATCATATGCTTTGATGCACCATTCCAATGATTGTTGGAGCCTCCGATTTCACGCTGATTTCGTGCAAGAGAACGGCGTGAACATTCTTCTTAGAAAGCAATGAGGATTCCACTTTTGAACCAAGGGCTCACCATTAGGAAAAGGCTTCTTGGCGAGCGTCAAGCGATTCAAGAAAAGTAAAAGGAAACATAAAAAGAAGGGCTGAATGCGAGTTGAGGATGATTCTTCAGGGTCTCCTGAATCTTGAAACGACAGCCGTCGGTTCGTACAAGGCGTTTGAGGCAGGTGAAATCATTCTCAAATCGAATAAAAAGTTTCGGCGAGCTACAAAACTGCGAATGTTCAGATGGCTGTTTCACTCGGTCCTGTTCAATCCTTCCGAGAATACTGTTCAATTCTCGCGTGTCACACTAGCGAAAGAGTTTTCACAATTCGTAAGATTCCTCGCGGCACTCGTCGGACGGCCAGTCTGTAATCAACTATGTGAATGTGTTCATTTCCATAAAAGACTTCGTGAGATCTCAACGACGTTCGTTCAAATGCTTTGCAGAAACGCTTGCCCGGTTTCCACCGGGGAGAGAAAAGACAGATCTCAGCTCAATAGGACTTGCCTTGGAAATTTGAAGGCGAAAACGTAGACACGATTGGCTGACTTCCATTTGTCTCACAGAGACTCTCAACGTGAAACCTCCAGGTCAACATTTTCCATTGCCCTCACTGCACGGAAATTGCTGTTCACTTGCATCACATGAAACGAATTCAAATTGTCGTTCCGATATCAGTTCAGTCACCTAGTGCTTTTTGGTGCACGTCAGGGAAGCTACAACAGAAAAACTCTCGCTCAGATTCCGACAAACCAGAGAGTCCAGAAACTCTTCCAGAAAGCTGGCAGTCTGACTTGTAAGCATAGTGCGAATTTCTAAAAGAGAGAGGAGGAATTGCTAGTGTGCACCAAATGCTAGAAGAAGACCAGTTCGTGCGACGACGACAACACAAAACAAACCCTTCCTTGAAGAGGCAACAGCCGCCAGCTGGCGGCAACAGGCAACATGTCTCGGAATGCCGCCAGCATTCCTGCAGGGAATGAAGGCAGGGTCTCGCAACGATCTACAGTAACTTGCGCACGCATTTCTCGAAAAGTTCTCGAAGAACTTGTCGGGCCTAAAGTAAAGTTTACTTCGCGCGTTTCGTGTGTTGCTTTGATGTCTTTCGCCGTGCTTTCTGCATGTTTCGCGTAGTTTTCATGTTGCATTTGCTAGCGAACATTGTCTTCTCCTGTTTCAGAATAGTGGATGACCGTCCGCGAGCAGCGTGTGATCGAAGGCAAGCCGCCGCCAGCGATTTTCGACTCGAAAGTCGCCGAAGACATCGCAAACAACAATGTTGAAGTGGTTCGTTGGATCTTTTTCTTCAACACTTCCCTAGATCGCGGAACTACGCGAGCTTGTGAAGAGCGAGGGCGACTGGGACGCGCCGGCGAAACGCTGGAGCATGGACCTCGGAGTCCTTCGCAAGATGTGGAACGACAAACACAAGGAGCCCTTTCTCATGAAGAGCGATCTGGACGAGGTTTCTTAGAACTTTCTAGCTAACTCGTAGTTTAGCTGTCAGCGAGCATAAAGAACCCAGCACTCGGCTTCGAAATCTTCATGGACGACGACTTTCGTTGGACGTTTGTGGTTCGAGATGTGAAAGAAAGCATCAACAACAGCCTGAAAGTGAGCTCCAACGAGAAGCTCTCCACAATCTTCGGCGCTGTCAAGGTTTATTTTTTTCCAGGGCGAAAAGATATCGTTTCCAGAAGAACGAGAAGTGGGAGCGCACTGGCCCGCCGGTGACAACGCCGAAATGGCCACGCCGTCCACGGGTCAACGTCCAAGCGATGCGCAGCCTGATCACCACGCAGAAGATGCAGAACGAGGTCGTGAACAAGCACTCGCCCAGTCTCCCGGCTTTCACCGATGAGCCGCCGCCCGAAAGGAGTGCACCTCGTCGTCGTCGCTCTTCAGGTTTGCCTAGAGATTGCTGCCCAATGCGTGCTGTTGTAGGTCAACATCAAGCTGACGAGCAGAAGCGCAAAGGGGGGAGACGTCGCCCGCCAATTTCGTTTGCCAACTACGAAGATCCTTACGAGCGCCCAGGTCAAGACTCGGCTTTCCAACAGCAGACACCTCGTCGACAGTCTCGGTTTGTTCTAAACGGCTAAGCAAAACTCCGAGTTTAGAAGTAAAGAAGAGCAAGCCAACAAGCAACGCAGACGCAGGTAATTGGTGTTTTCAACTTGTGATGGCGTCCTGAAAGAGCTGAGTCGAAACTGGAACTCATCCAAATGATTTCAGAGGTGGCCGTGGACGTTACCGCCAGAACAGCACCAAGTCTCAATCGGGAAACGGTTGGTTTCTATATTTATTGCTTTGAATGATAAGCCTGCAGGTAACTCAACGAGTACACCGCCTGCAATGCACTCGAAGAGCTCGGGACGCTTGGGCAGGAAGGCTGGTGGCGGTGATTGGGGCTTTATGCCGAATTCCGCTCTGGATAACCGACCTTCACCCATCAACTATGGACGCGATTCAGTCGTTGATGTAAGTGGAGGATGGAGTGGAGTTAGCTTGTGTTATAGACAGTGCACCTGACGCCTCGCTCGGATTCACGAAATGCGAAGGTGACCTTCACAAAGTCGCAAGTGAAGTCGGCCGTGGCCACGAAGGCGGGTCACCCGTCGCAGCAGAAGATGCGGGGCACGCGCTTCGTTCAGCCATCACTGAGGGCGCCTGCAGCTCGGTTCAACGAGGCCCCGTCCGACATCGTCTTTGCTTCAGGTTAGCCACAGTTTCAGGACAAAATGCGAGTTTAGGCGACAACTCGAAGACGATCGATCTCCTTATGAAGAAGGTGTTAGAACTCGAGAAGAAGATCACGGAGCCATCGTGGATGCGGGAATCGGAGGAGTTGGCTGAGCAGTTCCTTCAAGACATTCGTTCTCGCGAGGGATTCATGCTACTGTCCATGGCAACTGACTTCGAGAAGCGCCTCGCACACGCTAACAGCGACTGGCTACGCTTTTATACTGACCCGATAACCGGTATCTAAATAGATCTTTGAATGGCTCAATGTGCAGGAACGATCTATATCCAAGCGAATCCGAAGCTGCACAACGTCGCGCAACTCACCATGATCTATCCAGAAGGTCCGCTGCCAAAGGAAGTGGAGCGTCTTGAGGTGCCAATTCTGAAGAACATCCAGTTGCTTCCACAAAAGGCCGCTGCTGTTGTGAATCCGCATCTTCAGAAGCGTCCTGAGACGATGATTTTGAAGAACATTCAATTGCCTCCACAGATGCTCGCCGTTGTTGTGAAGTCTGAGCCAGAAAGCGAGGTCGAGAAGGAGCAACCAGTAATCAAGGAGGAACCAGAGCTCGAGGCAAAGGTTTGTCCGCTCGTTCGTTGTCAGTAATGAGTTGCTTCAGAAAAATGTGCGGGTGGTTTGGCCACTTGATAGGATGTCGATTGGGGATCGCTTCCTATGCACCGTCAGCGAGCATCGTGGTGTCGATGACCTTGTGCTCATGGTGGAAGAGACGGCGACTTTGAACAACTCCAAGCGCATCGTTGACTTCATCGAGTTTGTCGACTACGCGTCTATCAAATCTGACTTGTAGGAACCAAGGATCGCAACTCTGGAACAACTCGTTGGAGCAAGTTGTGGTTACTGGTGCGGGCGACGCTCTTCTCTTGCGCGCTGATAAGGATCCACTTGAACGAGCAGCTTATTTGGGAAAGGTTAGTTGATGCTCTTCGCGCAATTTGGGTAAATCACAGGAGGATGGCGCCGGCGTGATCTTGAAGCTGGATACTGGAAAGACTGTCGTTGGGGACGGTTCCTGGACTAGAGTCATCGACAAGGATCCAAGTGGAATCTTCGCAATTCCTGCTGCTTGCCAGCCAGCGGCTCTCTTCGGAGTCCGCTTGAACAAGGTTAGTCTTTCAGTCGCTGAAAAGACTCTCTTTCAGGAGAAGTTGAGGCGTCTGCACGAGCTTTTGGACTACCTTGTCGAGTCGAAAGTGGTCATGCCGGCGGTCTATCTTGGTAGCGAGAATGTGGGTGGGAGTCCTAAGAATCGAAAGTCTGTTTAAGGGCAAGGGACAAGTGGACGTGCTGGTGACGATGGTGGAAGGAACGACGTGGTTCTTGTCGGACATCTTGGAGCAAGCCGACATCGTCAGTCGCTTCGCGTTCAGCAAGGAGAGGCCAAGTGGCGAGGAGCTCAACGAGTGGTCCAACAATAAGATCAAACAAAAGGATGAAAGCCAGGTTTCATTGTCATAACGAACCTGAATAAGAGGTTTAGCGTCTGAAACTTCCTCGACCGAAGATAGGTTTCGGTTCCTATCCGGAATGGACGGTGTTTGCTGGAATTCCGAAACACCACAAGTATCTCGACTTTTACCAAGAACATCGTCTCTACGAAGTCTTTGGAGGACGTATGTAAGTGCTTTTGGGCCTTTCGCATGAAAGCTTGCTCAGGTTTTACAAATTGATCGCGGCTTGCGAGTTGGCAGAGTGGAATCCGGATGATGCGAAGCCGCTCTTCTCGTCTCTCAAAGAGGAGCTTCTCACTCTTTATGTTCGTTCTCTATTGTTTCTTTACAAAGTGTTCAGGGAGGTGACGAGGAACATGAGTTTGTCAAGGAGGGCAAGAAGCATCTCGACGACTGCTTCGAGGAGTATTACGAGCCTCCGAAGCTTCGAGGAGGAATGTTCGCAGACTGCTAACTTGATTTCAACTTTGTTGTTTCTGTTGTTGGCCCAGTTGAGAATCGTTGACTTAACAGCAGCGAGCTGCTTGTTGTCTAGGTCTTATGTTGCCGTTTTTTTCCCGTAATAACTCTTGTTCCCAATGATGAAAGACAGTTTGTTTGGGCGGATAAAACTGTTTTGACTTTGTTTCTCGGTGATTTACTTGGCCTTTTGAGTGGCAGCTGAGCTTATTGGAGAAAGCTAACAATTAGTTGTTTTGGCGATTGTGCTGGTGTTATCGTTGTCTGTGGTTGTTTTGTTTTCATGATTTTGTTTCAGTTTTGTGTTGCTGAAACAAGCATTGTGGAAGCGTTATTGGAATGGCTTTTCGTGGTTCCGGCTTTCAGCCACCCGATCTGGTAAGCCTTGTCGTGCTTTGTCTAGAAGAACATTTTATAGTCATTGGACATCCTATATTGTTCCATTGCAGAGTCGTTTCAACTTTGACGGAATGAAACCGTTGCAGTTTGTGGATGAGGCAAAGTCACTCGCTCACGAGTTTCTCATCCGCATACGTCAACGCGGCCTCAAGTTGCCGCTCAGCGAGACGTCGGACTTCGAGAAGCGATTGATGTTGGCCAACTCCGACTTCTTCCACTATCATCTCGATTATGACACTTGTAAGTTTGTGTTATTAGAGCCAACTCTTCGTCTTTGCTTAGTTCTTGAATACGTTCGTATTGGCGACAGATCGGAAAGCATTGCTCCATTGAGGCTGGTGCCACCCGAGTTTTGGCGCCCGAAAACGCCGCCTGCCATCGTTCATCAAGGATCGAAAGTGGAAGAGAAGAAGCAGGAGAACGGTGTTGCGGTAAGTCGTTTGTATTGCAGATGGGAAAGAATGTTTCAGTCTTGTTGGCAACCGAAGATTGGCTTTGGAGGTGGTTTTGGTGGTGGCTCGTCGACTTCTCGTTTTTCCGCCGGCGGTTGGAAGCCGATGCAGCAGCGCATCGCAGAGGAAACCGTGAAACCAGAAGAGAAGAAACAACTAGTTCCTGTTAAGGTAAGAAGCTAGATTATGGAAACGAGAACTGGATTGTTACAGCCGCTGTCACAGCCGACGGCTGTTCTTCGTTTTGCGGATGGCCAGAAGTCTGTGCAGCAACGAGTCGCTGAGAAGAACGTCGGAAATCACGAAAAGCCTGATCAGGTTAGTGAAGGTGGTCGCGACCATAGGCTGCGGTTTAGTCATCGATGCAGACTGTCTCGGCTTGTCCACAACATCAGCAGCAGACGATCAAGCTCACATCCGGAGTCCACCGTCACAGTAGGCCGATTTCATTGATTCGAACTTCTCTGCGGTTTAGTTGAAGCTGTTGAAAGTCGAACACTGAATCCGCCCGCTTGGATGAATGAGGCAAAGGCTCTTGCTCAAGATTTCTTGGACGATCTTCGTCGCCGTGAGGGTGAGATGCGCGCGGACATGGCGTCGGAGTTCGAATGCCGACTTCTGAAGGCTAACAAGAAACTGGCTGATGGCAAACTGCTTGGATCTCGTTACGACAACGATGCAAGTCAGTGTCACTTGTTAACAAAAGAAAAACCGCATTGTGTTTAGAACAGAACTACGTTTATGCGAAGAGCGGCTTGACGGTCGAGCAGCTGAAGTTGGTTCCGCCCGTTGA
>JAQIXL010003164.1:0-10999 GCA_034700245.1 Poikilolaimus oxycercus | reverse complement strand
GCCGGGGGTCCAACCCCCGGCTAAGTCGCTCGGAGGTGCGAACCGACCCTCGGCTAAGTCGCTTGCAGGCACCTGGGTAACAACAATCGACGCGGATCGAATCGGATTAATGTCCAACAACTAAAACAGTTCTCTCTCTCTCTCTCTCTCTCTCTCTCTCTTCGTCGGTGTGTGCAATGCTCATACTCATTGACAACCTTCTCTAATGCTGAGCACAAGAAGGCTTCTTGAGGGCGTGTCCAAATTGGTCGAAAGTCATTCAACAAAGTCACTTTTGCTACTTCAAAGCTTTTGACAGGAGCGAAAACCTTTTGCCGTCTCCACGGCGAGCTGTAGAAGGCCTCCGATGATCTACCATTTCTCAAGACACCTGTAACATTGCTGATGAATGCATTTCATGTCGAGGCAATCAAGCCTCTTCCTCTTACAGACGGCAGAAGCTCCGTTCTTATTGTTAGAAGGTTTGAGCCGTCTTTCGAACAGCTTGTGCGTTCGAATTGACTCGCAGAACAATAAACTTAGAGAATAATTGGAATACTCGCGAAAGAAGGAAGTCATGAAGATGTGAATAAGCACCGTGAGACATTCTGAATTGTCTGACACCCCCGAGATTTGCAACAAAATCCAAAATTGGTTGAAAGAAATCAACATCTCGCTCTCTCGCACTCTATATCCCGTCGCCGTCCGCGAGTGGCTCGTCTCGTCGACTTCAACTTCGTCTGCTCCTCCTGTCTGCAATGGATGCGGTGGGTGCCTCGGCCAAAGCTCCATCGGCTGACCTGAATAAAGCTTCCACTGCGCGTGTTCTGTTGTTCTTTTGAGCACTCTCCTAGTCGTCTTCTCTGGCCGACCCTTCCCAGAAAGGTTCTAACAGCGACGATCAAATTTCACCGAAAACCCAAAAGCGTTTATGTTTTTCAAAGTGGGGGCCACTGCCACAAAACATTGGCCTAATTGTAAGCAGATATAAATCGCTTTTCTCCGTTCAGCAAACGAACGGGCGCATTAGCAACTACCAAAAGAGTTTTTTCCACAATAAAAACTTTTCAGGCTCCAAGACGCGGGAAACAGTCTCGCGAGCGAAAGCAACGCCAGCCAAGTACGAAAGGAAGCAAGAGCAAGGATTCGCCATTGAAGGCGAAGGACGACTCGAAACCCAACCAAACGAAGACCAACACGGAAAGCAATGCGGACCTCTTCCCCCGCGGCATGAGCGTCACGACCGAGACCTGGAGATACGGCGTTGCGAAGCGTCTCTCCGGCAACGGTCACGAGGGCATCTGGGCGGTACGTTAAATTGTGTCACTAAATACAATAAATCAAAGCAAAACAAAATTTTTAATACTGCATTATTAGAAAAATAACTACAATAGTTATAATTTTAGAAGAAAATCGCTTTAAATTAAGGCTTGTAGGTGTGGGGTAAAACTAAGGAGAGCAAGGAACCATTCCGTTTACGGTATGCGATGAAGGCGAAGTATGTGCTCGCGACGAGAAGCGATGACGTCAAAATTGTGCCACCTGAGCATACGGTAGAATTATTGTATGAAAAAGAAACTATTGCTAGGGCCTGAACGAAGAGGAAGAGATACTGAAGGAGCTGGAGAAGCTGGACGCCGCGCGTCGCACGCACTTCCCGCAATTCCACGACAAGGGCTACATTGATCTAGTGGTCACAGAGGAACTTCAGACGAGTCAACGAAATTATTTCCGGTGCGTTTAATAAAAAATAACTAATTCAACGATAAATAAAAATTATAACATTCAAGCCTCTAAAACGAGATTTAAGTTTCTTTATGATGACGGCTGCGTCGAGTACCGTCCTCAGCAGCTCCGAGTGGAAGAAGGAAGCTGTGGCTAACATCGCCAAGCAAGTGCTCGAGGCGCTTCGCCACCTTCACACGGCGGGCTTCGTGCACCAAGCCATTCAGCAAAGCCATATCGCCTTCAAATACACGGTCAGGCACTGCCATGACTAACAAAAATAACAAGATACAAATTATTAAGAGACAAAAACAAATAAAATAATCACAGGAGCCGACCGTCGTCCTTCTCCTCGGCTTCCGCCATGCGCGTCGCATCGACGACAACTCTGAGTCAAAGAAACAAGGGTTTTTGAGAATTTCAAACAAAATATAAATCAAAGATTGAAATACTTGTCGGACTACCTCTGTCCACGCGACCTCAACACTGATGCTCCAGAGAAAGTCAAACTGGGCCCCAAGCACGACGTGGAGGTTCATAAACAATAAAAAATATTTGAGATATTCCGATAACATAATACCATAATAATATTATTGAGTCACTACTATTTCTTTGCAGGCCTTCATCCATACGCTCATCGATCTGCACCGCGACAGGGGCTTGCCATGGCACGACATCAAGGACCGACGCGGCATCCTTGCCATCAAGAACATCGCCCATCAGGACTTCGGCAAATAGAAAAAAATAAAAAAATTAATTATTTAGATCGCTCTCTGGAATCGTACAGGCAAGTGATTCTGCCGGGCCCCGCGAGCTGGGTGCCGAAGGTCAACCCGATGCTCGCCCATCTCGAGAACCTCAAAGGCGACGAGCTGCCCGACCACGACCTCCTTGAGGTCAATAAAAATGACAAATAAAAAAAATAATTTCAGAAGCGCCTCCAGGCCGAGTACAAAGCAGCGAAGCTGGATTGGACTAATACGAGAGCGCTCGAGGAGCAACTGGAGACTCTGCGCAAAAAGTGAAAAAGGTCAGTCGAAAGAGAATTTGTAGAGCAGAGCCAAGATCTTTGTAGATTTAAAACAAAGAATGCGAGAACAACTACAAGAAGTTGCAACGATTCCCGCTGAAATAAAGTCTTTATTGATGTGGATTTGTTGAAAAGCCTCCGTTCTGTTGAAAAGTGGTTCAAATTAGGACAGTTCATCTTTCGGTTTTGCTGGTGGTAGACTCGTCTCCTGTACATGACTTTGACATTCACAACACAGAAGCTTGCGGAATTTCACTGTAACTTGGCGTCTTACTTTGAAGCTTGTTTGGGACTTCTCTTTATTTCTGAAACATCACCTTTAGGGGAAGTTGGCTCGTTTGAGGTGCGAAAATTTTTCGGGGGAAAGTTGGCCGGGACCGTGCCCAAATTGGTCGAAAGTCATTCAACAAAGTCACTTTTATTACTTCAAAGCTTTTGACAGGAATGAAAACCTTTTGCTGTCTTCACGGCGAGCTGTAGAAGGCCGCCGATGATCCAGCATTTCTTCAAAACAACTGTAACATTGCTGATGAATGCATTTCATGTCGAGGCAACAAAACCCTCTTCCTCTTACAGACGACAGAAGCTCCGCTGTTACCAGGTTTGAGGCGTTATTCGAACAGCTTGTGCGTTCGAATTGACTCGCAGAACAGTGAACCCAGAACGTAATTTGAATACTCGCGAAAGAAGGCAGTCATAAAAATGTAAATAAACACCTTGAGACATTCTGAATTGTCTAACACCCTGAGACTTGCAAAATCCAGCAATCGTTGAAATAAATCAGCATCTCGCTGTCTCTCAGTCTGCATCTCGTCGCCGTCCGCGAGTGGCTCGTCTCGTCGACTTCAACTTCGTCTGCTCCTCCTGTCTGCAATGGTCGTCGACGATGCGGTGGGTACCCCGATGCAGGCTTCATCGTCTGTCCTGAATAAAGCTTCAACTTCGCGTGCTCTGTTGTTCTTTTGGCCACTCTTCTAGTCGCCCTCTCTGGCCGACCCTTTCCAGTAAGGGTCTGATCGCCCCCTAAAGTTCACCAAAAGCATAAAAACGTTAATGTTTTTTCAAAGTGCGGGCCACTGCCCTCAAACCGCCCGCTTACTAACTCTTGACGTAAGCAGTTAAAAATCGCTTTTTGCCGTTCAACTAACAAACGCGCGCATTAACAAGTAGCAAAATGTTTTTTTTTCGCAAGAAAAGCTTTTCAGGCTCTAAAACGCGAGAAACAGTCAGGCGACCGAATGCAACGGAAACCAAGGACGACAGGAAGCAAGAGCAAGGATTCGCCATCGAAGACGAAGGACAACTCGAAACCCAACCAAACGAAGACCAACACGGAAAACATTACGGACCTCTTCCCGCGCGGCACGCGCGTCACGACCGAGACCTGGAAATACGACGTTTCGAGGCGTTTCGATGGTAGCAACAGTTATGAGGGGGGCGTCTGGACGGTACGTTATTCTTAGCCATCATCTGGAAGAAAAACCTTTTACGTCTCCCCCCGTCCCCAGACCACTCAAAAATTCATGACCTTTGCGTCTTAATGGAACTTTCTGAGATTCCTCAATGCTTTTCTCGATAAATCTGGTGTAATGTAAACGCTGAGAAAGTTTCGGAGACGTGTTTCACATAGATATTTCCGCCATCACCGCTTTACAATATAGAAATGATTACTTTAGGTGAAGCGTCTGCCTAACAATAAGGTTATCGAGCAAGAATATTGGATGTCTGCGATGAAGGCAAGGTGTGTGCTCGCGACGAAAATCGATGACCCCCAAATTGTGCCACCTGAGCATACGGTAGAATTATTGCATTAAAAAAAAGAAACTATTGCTAGGGCCTGAACGCAGAGGAGGAGATACTGAAGGAACTGGAGAAGCTGGACACCGCACGTCGCACACACTTCCCGCAATTCCACGACAAGGGCTACGTCGCTCGCGTGCTCGGAGACGAGAAATTTCCAACCAGCCAAAGAATTTACTTCCGGTAAGCTCGATATTTTAGCTCCAAAACAAATTAATATCGAAATTTTGTAACAATAAATAATAAAATTATATTAACATTCAAGTCTGCCTTCGAAATGATTTTTCAGTTTCATAATGCACACGGCTATGGGTTTCACCGCTGTCAGCACCATCTGGATGAAGGAAGCTGTGGCTAACATCGCCAAGCAAGTGCTCGAGGCGCTTCGCCACCTTCACACGGCGGGCTTCGTGCATCAGTCTATTCAGCCAGGCGCTATCGCCTTCAAGTGCTCGGTCCGACATTGCCATGAACTAACAAAAATAATTAGATAAAATAATTTGAAGAAGAAAAATAAACAAAATAATCTCAGGAGCCGACCGTCGCCTTTCTCCTTGGCTTCCGCCATGCACGTCGCATCGACGACAACTCCGAGTCAAAGAAACGAGGGTTTTGAGAATTTCAAAAACAATTCTAAAGATTGAATTGCCTGTGGGAATACTACTGTCCACGCGACCTCAACACTGATGCTCCAGAGAAAGTCAAACTGGGTCCCAAGCACGACGTGGAGGTTCATATTTAAAAAAATAATTGTTTGAGATATTGCAATAACTTACAATAATTGAAATTGAATTTTTTAAATAATAAAACGTGCTAACGAAATTTCCTTGCAGACCTTCATCTACACGCTCATTGATTTGCACCGCTACCAGGGCTTGCCATGGCACAACATCAAGGACCGACGTGGCACCCTTGCCATCAAAAACATCGCCCATCAGGACTTCGGCAAATATTTTAAAAAATGAAATTTAAAAAAAATACAATATTTAGATCGCTCGCTGGAATCGTACAGGCAGGTGATTATGCCGGGTCCCGTGAGCTGGGTGCCGAAAGTCAACCCGATGCTCGCCCATCTCGAGAAGCTCAAAGGCGACGAGCTGCCCGACTACGACCTCCTTGAGGTCAACAAAAATAACAATAAACAAAAATATTTTAGAAGCACCTCCAGGCTGAGTACAAAGCAGCGAAGCTGGATTGGACCAGCACGAAAGGGCTCAAGGAACAGCAGGATAGTCTGCCCCCTAAATGTCAGTCAAAAGGGTGTATGTAGCGCTGAGCCATGGTCTTTGCAGATTGAAAACAAGGAATGTGAGAGCAACTACAGGAAGTTGCAACAATTCCCGCTGAAATAAAGTGCTCTCTCACTTGTTAAGTGGCTTTGTGCAAATGTTTGCTTTATGCTGGAAAGTGGTTTCGCCTTCGGACAGTTCGTCTTTCCGCTTTGCGTCGAGGAAATTGGAAGAAGTGTGTGGTGTTTTTGTAGACCCGCCACTTTTTGATGCCAGGGTATCGTCGTTAATAGCTGATCCGCTTCACTCGCGGCGCTTCGCGTTTAAATGTCGACCCAATTTGATCTTTTTTGCGGATGGTGTATTGCTGAGTCGTCACCGGGAAATTTGTCAATCACGATATGAAATTATGGCGGTGTTCAGATAAATTTCAGAAACTGAAAAAGGAATGGTTTCGTAAATGTTTGCGCTGATTTCCCAGACTGGAAAGGGGAAGAATGTGTTGAAAGAATAGAACAGCTGCGACAGAAACCATTGAGCGGTCAGAAAAATGTGGTCTGTTGAGAATAAGGTTTTTGTAGGTGTTTCAATTGATGGCAAAGTCAAGGTGCGAGGACAAAACCCATTGTGGAGATCTTAGGTCGTTTTCCAATACGTGATCAACTTGAAAGTTTCAGAAAGAAAGGTTAGAGGTACATGTCCCGAAACTCCAGTAGGTAGTACATGAATCAACTTGAAACATTTGACGAAATTACTTTCCCACAAATGTGTATCAAAACTTCTTTAATAGCGAAGAAGCACTTCTCTTCTAATCCGGGCTGTTTGAGCGTCCGACAAAATACAGAAAGACTTGTTTTGACAGGGAGTTAGTTTCTTCGGAAAGCTAAAGAGGTCTGAGAATTTTTTGTACATTATCTCCGACAGGGTGATCAACTGAGCATTTTCTCTCTTCGAAAATCTGCCTTTTCTAGAAAGGCTTGTCTTCGAGTTTCTCAAATATGTACTTTGGCACCGATGCAGAAAACGTCTCGAACAGTCTTGCGGAGTACATGTGCTTCAGTCTCCTTGGTTTAGTTTCAAAACTCCATCGAGTCGATTCTCCCGGTCGACCTCATCTTACAAACATTTGACAGTCTCGCCATTAGCTCATGATTAGATGTCTTTCAGAAAAAAAGACATAGAAAGACTACACAAGCAATGACAATGGGCGACCGGATTCAGCTGGTTCTTCATCAAGCATCATTTCTTGATTACCGGCTTGATCTACTCGCTCTGTGAAATCCTGCCATTGTTTGGATATCTTTCACGGAAAGCTGTAAAGAATTGCCTCACAAATGACTGCAGTTCGAGTGGCGGGATCTGAGCTATCATCACCAAGCAAAACACTTGTCTAGCTTCGAAGTTTTGTCAACTCGAGGGATTTCTACGACGATCTTCTTCTTTGCAGATTGACTAGCCTCCGGTGCTAACATCAGCTAATGAAGATGTATCGAGAGCACAATGTGTTAGCGAAGTTGGATATGTTTCAGGAAATGTGCAATAAACGGCCTCGCAAATCTTTGCACTCTGTAACCGGTACTTTGCTGTCACACCTTCATTGGGGCAATTCCAGTCGCGTGCCTCCTCCTCGGCCACCTGAGAGGGCGAAGGCGCATCGCTCGCCGCCGACACCAATAACGGCGCCTTTGAGGGAAGGAAATGCTTGAAGGGAATGGAGGGGACGCCTCGAATGTTGCCCTCCGAGATCGCCCTCTGATGTCACAATGAAGGGGACAGCAGTGGAGGGATGGGGATGCGGGTTTGGCTGGAAAGAGAAGGAAGGGATATGTTGGTTGGAACGAAATAAAAGAAAGCAAAAATGGAAACCATTGAACGCCCAGCAAAAATGTGACCTGAAGAGAATCGGGTTTTTGAAGATGTTTCAAGTGATGATAAAGTCACTGTGTGATAACAACCCCATTGATCTGGCTATTGGTCGCGGAAATATTTCAAAAGGTGAGCAACTTGTAAGTTTTAGGAAAAGGGTGAAGAGGTGCATGTGTCAAAGATTCACTCAGTAGTGGACAAAACGGCTTGAAGCATTTGACGAAATTACTTTACCACAAATGTGTATCAAGCGTTGGGTATGTATGTACAAAGAATGACTTCTCGTCTAATACGGATGGCTTCCCCAACCAAACACTGAAGGACTTGTTCTGAGAGGGAGAGAGATTAAGTTGGTTTCTTCAACAAGCCAAAGAGGTCTGAGAATTGTTTCTGCATTATCTCCGACAGGGATCTGACTCTAATCTTGACCATTTTCAGCGCCGAGCGCTTGAACTTCCACTTGGATCGACATGAGAACGAGGAGGACGGCGAGGGCGGACAGGCGTCCGAGGCGCCCAAGACCCGCAAGGACAAGTTCAAGCAGGTGCGTTTCATTATTTTATTTTGTAAGCATTTTTCTGTTTCTCCGTCTTCTTAACGTTCTTCAAAGATCCAAAATGCTTTTCTCGAGTCAAGCCCAGCTGAATTGAAAAGTGTCGTCGCTGACGCGCGACATCTGCTCCGTCATTTCTTCATGTGTCGCTTTTCTCTTTGCCCCGCGTCTTCTTCTTCTTTGTCCTCTCTTTCGAGGGCTCCCTTCCCCCTCTCCAGGCGAATGTGTGGAGATGGATGTCAAAAAAGGGCGAGACCCCTCAATCACGGCAGGCCGCCGCCCCGGCAACAAGGCCGTGAGGCGTCGAGGGCCGCCATCTCGCCCTCCCCTCCTCTGGCCCTTTCCGGCTTTCATCCGCTCTCTTTCAAAACGTCACAACATGAGGAAGCGCGAGCGATCCCTGCAGGAAGCGAAGAAACAAAAAGGGTTGCAGAGGAGGGGAGTTTTTGTAGGTTTCGGCAACTTCTAGAAAAGAAAGGAATCGTTTTCAAAGCACTATATTCTCAGTTTGTGGTTCAAAACTGTTTCTTCTCATTCAAACTGTCAATGGGGACGATAGTGTTTTTTGTTCGGTATTGCTCTTTACCCCAAGCGTTAAAGAATGCCTGCAATTGGGAAATGTTTCAAACCAAGCAGGAATGCTAACAAATGGAAGCATTTTGCTGCTCCGACGCCGTTCGTTGTAGTTTTCAACACTACCCCTAAAAGATTCTTGTCCAAAATTAATCCTTTCAGGCAATTGTGAATGCTCCAAAGACAGCTGGCGAGTCGCCTTGGGATGCCTTTCGGGGTCCCTCCGAAGCCCCTAAAAGTGTAATTATAACATTTGTTGCTCTGAAAAGATCTCCCGTGTCCGTCATCACTGAAAAGTTTCTCTGCCGTGCCACCATCTCTTTCTAAAGCGAATGACGTGTTCATGTGCGTGAGTGTGAGTGTCTTTCTGAGGGTCGATAAACCGAAAACGAGGCTTCTTCGAGGCTTAGTGAGGTCTCAGAAGTTGAAGTCTTTTCAAGGCGTTCCTCCCTATGACGCAGAACCCGGCCACTTTCACTCCAAGTCGTCTTTCATTTCCAAAAGCGAGCCCCCGTTGCCCCCTTCAGCCACTCCAAAAGACACGATCAACTCTTCTTTGTGAAGTGTGAATGTGGTAAGAGAGAGGCAATTCTTGGTCCCAAGAGAGCCGCCCACCCTCCAAATATTCTCTACACCATCACCATCACAGACTTCTTGAGAGTGAGAGAGGATTCGAGCACAGGCACATTACTGCTACAGTGGACTTGAGATGGTCCCAGAGCGAAAAGAGTTGCAGACCCTTCGAATCGTCCTTCCGCACATCGGCTTGGTGATCCTGTCAGCGGCCTACACGCTCATTGGCGCGTGGATATTTCATCATGTGAGAAGGAAACTTTTGACCGAAGAGAGAATTTGAAGTTTGAAAAGTACGAGTTGTGGCTGCGAAACGAGACGGCGCATCGAATCAACGACATGAAGATGCGGATCACGAGAGACTTGTGGGCCATCCACCATCAAGGCTACTCCTTCGACAACTTTTCCGTCATCGTCTCCAAGGGGTGCGTCGTCCTTAGCTGTTACGACTTTTGAATTGAAAAATAGTTAATTTCGAAAAAATTTCGCGCGCAATGAATGAGTTTGAGACGTTTTGAGTTTTTGATCATCTCCCGGATCTCGCATTGGAAACTTTTCACAAAAGAGCAGCCGAGTTTCACTGGACGCGCTAAACGCATTTCTTGCCTTGGATGCATTGGACTGGAATTCTCGAGTGGTTTTAAATGTGGACACCCTTCAGGATTGGATGATTGTGTTTTATTGGTTCGAGATATTCGGCACGCGTTGATTTCCATTTGTCTCCCTGCCACAGATTTTTGAGAAAAAAATGAATGGAACTCGTGGGTTTCGGTCGAGCATCTAGAAATCTAAACGAAGCCACTTTATTGCTAGATCGCTCGTACTGCTGCAAAACAATATTAATTATGGTTCTTTGCAGGATCAACGACGTGATCGAGGGCGTGTTCGTGGATTACACGAAGAATTACATGACGCCCGAGGACATCATCACGGGCGACGGCCCCGTCAAGTGGAGCTTCGGCTCGTCCGTCTTTTTCTCCTGGACTGCGATCACCACAATTGGTTTGTCCAGAGTTTTATCCCTCCTAATCGAAGGGCGTAAGGCACTTTTTGCGTAGTTGGCACGCGGGGGTTTTCGACCATTTCGCGTGCGGTTAACACTTTCCTAGGGTAAATCAGGGCCGTAGAACACGATTCTGACGTTAAAACAGGACAGAAAAGCACTTCTAGGTACCTAAACGCCCTATTCGAAGTTTACGTGCAAGTCGGTAAGAGCCTAGACTTCAAAATTTGGGACCCGGGTTCGATCCCGGTCACACGAAACCTCTTTTGTCCTTATTTTTTCGCGTCTGTCGTGCCTATTGATGCGTTTGTAAGTGGGGCGGCGTCTATTGGAAGTGTTTGGAGTGGGTTTTGAATGAGGAAAAGTCGGATTTGGGAAAGCTCGCCTCCAGAGAGCTGAAAGAACGGTAGATCAAGCCGTAGATCAAGGCGTGTTGTGAGACGCGATCACGTGGGAAAGAGGTTTTCTAGGGTAAAACGGGCGCGGGGAATCAATTCCGCGGGTCAGAATTAGTCTAGGAAGCGATCCTGCTGAGGAACTATAAAATTTGAGAGCAGAAGGAGCGGGGTTGATGAGCGAAGACCTTTCGGCTCAGTGAACCAACGCGGTCGCCGCGAAGCGGCGAGCGCCTGGCGTGTGAAGGCCGAGCGAAGCGAGGCCTTCACGCG
>JAQIXL010003163.1:0-11001 GCA_034700245.1 Poikilolaimus oxycercus | reverse complement strand
CGATTAAGGACCGAAACGCCACAGTTATGGTTGAGTGCTTGGCATTATTTCCTACGCTGTGCACATTTGAACTTCCCCACATGGACATCAATCCTCCAATTCTGTGCGAAACTCTAAAGCGATTGAAGAAATTGAATAAGATCAGCATTTATCGTCGTCCCTATCGAGACAATTCAAATCTGGCTTTTGATGATGAGGCCTTGCTGAGCCTGAAGAAATTGGAAGTGCTAAAATTTGAATGGTTTCGTCCGGAAGAAGGACGAGCGCCCATCTCCGTCACTTTCGATGGAATTCGTCGAGTCCTGGAAGAGTTCCAAGGTGGTGAGCGTGACATCGACAACTTTGCGTTCACTATTCGCGCGAGCGTCAAGGATATGAAGAGAATTTCATGGCCTATGAGACCTCAGCAAGCCTTTGGAACTAAACGACCAGCCTTTGATTTCTTTGTGCATTCCAATACTCAACGTGACAGAAGTATTCATGCGATCTTTAGATGGGATTCCAACGACAATTGCGATATTGGTTTAGTTCGTCAACGAGGAACGCCTTCTCGTTGATCTAAGCATTGTACTACTTGTGAGTACATGTGAGTAAAATTCTAGCGGTCGTCTTTTGAAGAGTCGAGATCTCTCCCCCCCCCCCTCACCTCATTCCCGGCCCGCACCCTTCTGAGCCATCAATGCGCCACGTCATTCGAAGTGATAAGCCTTGTCCTTCCGCTCTCATGAATGTCATGGGCGAGCTCGTCGCCCTCCCCGAGCCGTGCCTTCATCGAATCTTTCACTTCACCAATATTCGTGATGTCTCCCGTTGTCAACGGCTTTCAAGTTTCTACGATGCCTTTATTCATCGCAATTAAGCGCGAATTAAAGCCCAGAAAATATCGGACAGAAATTTTATCCTCACATTTTCAAATCAAAGTCCACAGGAGCGGCTCGTTCTCCTCTATAAGAGCCGTCTTCGATCTCGTGCGATCGAGTTTGAGGGAGTTCAACGTCGCCAATTCGATACTTTAGCAGACTTTGAAGCGTTTTTCGAGAGGCTAGCTAACCATTACGCCTTCGGAGAGCTTCGATACTATCACGATGCAGAAGGAAAAATCGGACAAATTGGGACCCTTGTGGTCGAGAATCTTTTTCGTTTTCCAGAGCTGCAACGAATGCGACTAAACAACTTGTTTGTACCTAAGACTGACAATCCTGAATCAAGCCTCGCTTCAGCTATTCTTGGAATGCCCGATCTTCGGGTTCTTCAACTTCAATCTTGTTCCCTTTCAATCACGGACGAATTCCTTGCTAGTGAGACAGCAACTCGACTTCAGGAACTTCGTATCGAAGATAAGCACCTCGACGCTTCTTGCTTCAATAACACGAGCTTACTTCGAATGACCAAACTGGAGAAATTGATTCTCAGTGATCCATATGAAGGAGGCGCAGCAAACACTTCAATCACTTTCAAAGGAATACGAGAATTGTTGGAAGCATTCGCGAGAGGCGAAAGAGAGTTGCGGCATTTTGAAATCGTCATTCAAGGCGGAGTGGAAGATGTAGTAGCTATTCTGCCGCGTAGCCATGTTTGTGTTGCTGATTGTCAGCACAGTGCTGGGGAAGAAAACCTGTTCTTTGTCTCTTCACTCGTTTGCGACTCTTATCCTTTGGTCCAGTTGAGGAAGAAGACGAACACGGAGACCGAGCTCACTATCTTTTGCCCGTATGGTCTTGGCCAGTCTCTATGAGGATGCCCCAGAAAATAAAGTGTCCGATTTCAACTCCATACAACCTGTTCGTCGGCTATGCGCCAACGGCTCTTTCGTCACCGGTAAGCAAGAATTTCGTGGGCCTCTCGCCATTCGCGTGCTCACTATGAGCGCGGTCGGCAATTTGCTCCACTCCCTGAGTCATGCTTACTGAGGATGACTCGGGGAGTACTTTTTCCGTCCTCGACGACTCTGCCTTGATGCAAATGAAAAATTTGAAACCGTTAATCTTTGAGCAAAGGTTAAGAAGCCTATTGAATTTTCAAAGCTGTGAAGCTGTCATTTATTTAGCGTTTCGTTGGTGAATACAAACTAAACCAGATCGAGAGTAAGCACGGTGCACAATGCTATCAAGATGAGCAACGGTATGCGGCTTGCTCCATTGGTTCCCACGAAATCTCTTTGGAAGACGATCTCGAATCGATCATCACGACTCTTGATGTCGTAGAAGAGGTCGAAGTCGCCGCCGAAAGGAAAGGATAGCTGAGTGCCAACTTTTAAGTTATCCAAACTATTAGAACAAAAACGTTTAGCATTTTTTTTTGAAACACACCGAAAGCGTCCCTCGTCGCCGTTGACAACCAAGAACAACAAAGTACTTGAGTTCACCGACATTCTTTCGATCGAAAAGGTTATTGGCCGTTTGGTGTGTACGGTAGGGTAGTTTAGGGAGTAGTTCGCGAGGTGACACATGGTATGATAAGCGTTGAAGCTCCAACGTTGCAGAAGGAGCTGTCGTTCCCAGACATTCTCTTCAACTATACACGAATGCGACAAATGTTATTCGTAGAGAAGCCCGCATACATTCGCTTGTGAATATGAGAAGGGGCACATCAGCACGTTTCATCGAAGGCATACTTGCAGTAAGCTGAACTCGAACGATGTGCCAAGGGAACACAAGAAGCTTTCGAGTTTCTAGGTCCTTCCTGATTCAGAAGCAGCGGATTCGACAAATGGAAGGTGAAACCTTGTGTAGATAATTGGTGGAAGGCTATCGATGCCGAACGCCCAGACGGTAAGGCAGAGCTCACCACCGACCAAGAAAATTTCTCTTGGCGGTAAATAAGCTGCGAGTCGAGGCGGACCGTCCTTAGCGCGAGCAGCAAGGTGATGAACCAACGCGGGTCTTAAGCTGAGCAAAAGCGTACCGTTCACGTAGAGTATCATGTCATTATAAAAAATAAAATGGTCTGGTCCTAGATTTCAATTCAATCGGTTTCGTTTAATGTTTACCGTAAGTCATCTCAAAAAAGAAAATTTGATCGATGACGAAGCGGCTCTGCGCACGCGGCTGCAGGCGGAGAATAGTGCCATTCGCAGGGCAATCTATTTATAAGTATAAACATGTTCGAATGAAGAGGGGATCACCATCCGGCAGTGCACTGTCGTCATTTGCCCAGTTGCTTTGTGGCTGAAGCATGAAGCCAGTTCTGAACCGAATGAATAATAGCAGACCCTGTTACCGGCCAATTGGATCATTCAGCGTGCCGTTGTAGATCATAAAATCGACCTCGTGATAATTTCCGAATTCGGGTTGTGCAATCACGCGAATGTAAAAAGTATGGATAAACGCGCCTTGAGGCGCGTCGTCGAGGATGAGGCGATAGGCGCGGCCAACAGGCCAGTCAAGGGCCGCCACATAGGCGGATGTTGTGAGATGAATATCAACCACTTCGACGTCACTCGAATCGACTTCTATGTCGAGTAAATCAATTTTTTAAACGATTTTCGAGAGCTGACCGTCAAGCTGGGTGAGAGTGGTGAGCATCAAGTACTGAAAGTTATCATTCCAGCTTTCGGTCCGATTTGACATGTAGACAATTGTCAAGACGCCCGGTGGCAAGACCCAGGATTTACCCAAATCTAGCTGGTGATCGTTTGTGCTAAAACTTCTCGAAGAAATTCCCACAAACGGACCTATAGAACAAAGTCGAATTGTAATAGTACTCGACGGTCATGCTAGGCGTATCTTTTGCCGTAAATGCATCCACTGAAATAAGGCCGTTGGAGCATCTCTAAAGAATAAGCCACAGCATAGCTATTATTCACCGTCCATGTGCACATCGTCATCGTGCACACATCGTCCACCTGGAAGTTGTTGGCGTCATAGTTCCCCGGCACCGCGACAAAGTCCAAAGATCCGCGCGCCAGTTCACCATAAGGCGCCGAGTAGTAGTTACAGTCACAATCTGTTTTTGTCTTGAAGCTATGCCTATTCACTAACTAATCATGGCAAGATAGATGACAACGCCTCCAGAGCCCTCAACCAGATCCGTTCGAAAGCGGACCAATGTTCTATTATAAGCGTGGACAACGTTTCTAAATGACCAAAAATAATAATTGTGCCGAAGCGACACCGTAAGGGGACAGGCTCGCCGTCCGCGAAAATTTCGAAAACGTCTCCATCGGCAAGGACAATGTCATAGATGAGTATTTTAAACGCAGCCTTCGCTTTTGTGTCAATGACGAAAGTGCAATCCTGGAACACAACAACGTTTGCTGGCAATGCTACGTGTGTAAAGCAAGGCTGTGTAGGTGCCCGCAGCTCGGAGAAAACGACTAGGGCAAAATGCTCGGGTCAAGCCATTGAGTTCTAGAGCCTCACTTGGTTGGGCAAATATGGCATTGTACGATCGCCTGAGATCGGTGCAAGAGGTGCGTAGATTTGTTTTCCCATTTGCCACGTGAAGTTGTTACTATTTTCTGAGAGTGCGTAGTCGCATCGAACTTCTTGACTCTCCACTGAAAAGACTTTGAATCGTTTGGGAATGACAGCGTGCAAGATTTGTGTGCCCAAAATGTCACATTTCTTTTCATATGCTATGAGTCGCACAAAGACTTCAGCCTCGAAATAGTTCCAAGCTTGGTAGCTAATTCGAATGGGCAATCCATCTGAAACGTACACCCTCGACATCGTATCCGTTAGACTAAAAATGGCAGGTCAGAACAAGAGACGAGAAATATGTACAAACCTGATATTTGTTCCGTTGTTAAGGAAGTAGTTCATCTCATAACAACCGTCGTTTCCGCTGTCTCGGATTACTAATTGTAAGTCAACGCGTAGAGCCACGCCACTAGGAACGCGAAAGGCCCACTCACAAGTGAGTAAATTCGGCTTTTGATCAGATCGAATCGATCTAAATGAGCTTCTCGCTGCAAAAAAAAATAAGGAAAACCGGTTGGCTATTGATGGAGCGCTCTGGCTAATCCCACCAACATGCCAACGCATAGGTGCGTAAATCGTATAGCCGAGATACAGACCCAGCAAGCTCTCAGAGTTGTCAATGCCGGTGCAATCAGGTTGAAATGCTGAAAGCATTTCAACCCAGTTTTCAACGGCCAACAAAATAGACAGCTGGTGCCCTGATTTTTGTTGCCTTTTCTTTTCAGCTCGGAACCGGCATGACTTATGAAACCCGAAACCCAATCTCAGAGCATGCGAGCGAAAGATGCATACCGTATGAGTGGACGATTATGTGAAAAGCTTCATAATAACTGGTGTCCCTGGCCATGAGGAGGGAATCGCTGGAGAGGCCGTCTTTAAGTTCTTTGCTTAGCGTTATGCCGTTGTATTTCCTTGTCTGTTGAAAGCGAAGACCGTCGGCCGCTTTCACGGCCGGTCGCGCAAGGTACACAGGCTCCTTCTCCGGGGCGCCGTGCTTACAATTAGCATTGAATTGCACGGCAAGTCCAGTCGGTATAGCTCCCTCCACGAATATGATATTGACGAATGCCCATAGTGACTACAACATGCTGTTCTGCAGGGTTTAACACATTTTGACTCCGTGATTTCGTTAAGCAAAAGTCGCCACTTTTTCAAATGCGCTAACATAATTTTAGAAATCGTAACCAATTAGCGATTTTTACAGAGTTACAAATATAAGTAAACCGTGCTTAGCCTTGGTTGTGGTGACAAGCGTTTGTATCATAGGATTATGACGAAGCAAACAAAACATACGTGAATTTCAAGAGAACAGCCTTGGAAGCCGCCTCGTTCCTGCACTACAGCCGTAAAAGGGTCGTCACAAAACCCTAGATCGGGATCGCAGGTAACATTCGTCAATGATCGGGGATAGAATAGACTGTAGACGTGAAGAATGTGCTCCTTCATGTTAACTTGCGAATAACCATTGCATGTCGCTTCTTGCTTGGATGAGATGTCCGTAATACAAACGAAGAGGAGACTGGCAGTCAGCGTCGCCGCCGACATACTTGCTTTGAGAGCAGGCACTTTCGAACCTCCATCTCGCTCGGACCAATAAGCCTGCTTTTCCGGGTAAAGCTGACAGGATTTGAAGCGGTGCGAAAGAGAAACCCGTTACTCCGTCAGTATTTTGACGCGCCTTGTGTCGGTTTGAAGCGCGCGCGCTTTATCAGCCAAAAGGATTTGTTTCGTGGCAACGCAAGCACTGAAGTCTCGGATCGTCATCTGAAATGAAGGGAGGAATAGGAACGAGGGCCTCACCGCCGAACACAGTTATTCACTAAAACTTATTCGTTAAGCTTTGTTGTGAGTAATATGCAATACAAGTACCAGCCGCGGGGCCTCCGGCGACCCTCACAACTGGATGGGGGCTTCACCCTCAGACACCCTTTGGTATGTTCCCCCAAGAAAGCTTCTACAGGAATGTTCTCGAATGGGGCGCAACGGTGCAGTTTTTCACGCTGATTTCGTAGTTTGAGTTTCCTCTCCTCGTCATCCTTATCCCCCCCCCCCCTTCCAAAGAAAGCTTCTACAGTAAAATGTTCTCGAAGGTGTTCCTCTCGACCTGTCTTGCCGATTGACAGCATAATGGTGAGGACGAAAAATTGTTCTTTGTCTCATCACTCGTTTGCGACGCTTATCCTTTAGTCCGATTGAGGAAGAAGAAGACGGGCACGGAGGCTGAGCTCATTATCTTTTGACCGTCTGGCTTTATTGTTAGCCAGTCTCCATGAGGATGACCTGGAAATAAAGTGTCCGCTTTTAACTCGTACACCCTCTCCCTCCGCTCCGCGCCAAAGGCTCTTTCGTCACCGGCAAGCAAGAATTTCGTGGGTCTCTCATTACTCACGTGATCACTATGAGTGCCGTCGGGCAATTTGCTCCACTCCCCGAGTCATGTTTACTGCGGATTCTTCACTATATGCACATCTATCAAATTCTTCGCTTTCAACGTCTCTCCTCCTTCTTCGATGCTTTTATTCGGCTGAACCTAGAGCGAATTCGTCCACTGCCCGAGGGTCGTGTCTCCGTTTTAATCGATTTTCCCGATCAAAGCAAACTCGGCTTGACTTGTGGCCCACGTTGTCGAAGATCTATTAACCTGGTCATCAAGTCGTCACGAAAAAGGCATCACGACATGGAAATGGTGTCATTCACTCCAGAGGTCTTCATTCATCGACGACCGGACAAAGTCTATACGCTGTTCTCGCCCACTCTTGACCAGTCCGAAATCATTCGTCGTGCTCTCAAGAAGATCGCCTTGCATTTCTTGTTCGATTCCGCCTGTTTCTCGCAGGCAGAAAACAATGAACCACCTGACATCGATGGGGCGACGACTGTTGTCCAATGTTTAACTCTGTTTCCCAAGATCAAGACCTTGAATTTGATTAGTCTGAATGTCCAATGGGAGCAGCTTCGCAAGACTCTTGTAGGACTTCCACATCTAGCCGATTTTCATATTCATCGATCTTTATCTTGTGCAGATTCTTTTTCCGTCCTCGACGACTCCGCCTTGGTGCTAATGAAGAATTTGAGAGTGCTAAGCTTTGAGCGATTTCTGCCTCGGATGGTTCTTCACCAAAATCCAATTGCTGTGACTTTTGATGGCATTCGACAAGTTGTCGAACAGTTTCAACGAGGAGAACGGACAATTGACTCTTACGACTTCTACGACCTTTGTATTCGTGGGACGGTGGATCAGATGGAGACGACACAGTGGCCAGGCCGCTTTACAGACAACGACCAAGATGGTGTTGCTCAGCTTTTGGTGACATCGTTTGTGGGGAGCACAAAAATCCTGAAAGTGACTTTTGCATGGCCGACTCCTGACACATGTCATGTTCGTCTTCGACCGAAATATCGATTCTGATAAATATTGTAGTTATGCAGCTGAAGAGTTTGCCTTACTTGAATTGTTGCGTAAACGTTTTTAACTCATGAGGTTGCTTTCTTTTCACTTGTAGCTTTTCATTCCTTCAACCCTACTGCGAATAAAATGTCCACTTTTATCTCCGTACGCCTTCGACCCGTCCCAGAGGCAAGGGGACTTTCGAAACCTTGAGAAAGTCGCTTGCACCGATAACTGTGGTCTCTAACTTCGCGCAAAGTGTTCACAATGAGTGCAGCTGGGCAGTTAGCTCTGCTATCAGCAACCTGCCTGATTGAGATCCTCAACTCCTTGAATATTTATGAAATCGTCCGTTGCCAACGTCTCTCCGCGTTCTTCGTTGCCTTTATTCGACTAAACCTCGAACGAATGCGATCACAACCCGTTCGCAACGTCTCCGTTGCCGTCTGCCTTTCCGATATTCAAGCTGACCTTACGCTAACAAACAAAGAAAATGAAAAATCAATTGCTTTCTTCGTCAGGACAGCACCGAGAAATCGCCGAGATAAGGAGATGTTTGCATTCGCGCAAGACATTCTCGCTTATCGACGACCGGACAATATTTTCGTTTTGTTTTCGGAGTCGCTCGACTATTCTGAGATCATTCATCGTGTTCTCAAGAAAGTGTCATCTCATTTCAAGTTCTATTCGGCTTTCTTTTCTCAAGCAAACAATTCTCAACTGAACAGAATTGATATCGCGACGAAAACCATCGAATGTCTGCCAATGTTTTCCATGCTTCGAAACCTAAAGCTCTTCAACTTTAACGCCCGCCAGGCAGAACTGTGTGCGACGCTAAATAAACTGCCGGATTTGGCTGAGGTTCAAATCGATCGGCATCCGGCTTGCCCAGAAGCACTAACAGTCTTCGACGACCTGATCTTTATTCAAATGAAGAATCTACAGGTGATGTGTTTTGAGCGATTTTCGGCATTTGTTCATCGACAACCCATTGCTGTGACTTTCGAAGGCATTCGGCAAGTTGTCGGACAGTTTCAACGAGGAGAACAGACAATTGACTCCTACGCTTTCTGCATTTGCGAAACTAGCGAGGCGATGAAAGCGACTCAGTGGCCAGGTCGTTTTATAGACAGCGATCAAGAGGGTGTTGCGGAACTCGAGGTGGCATCGCTAGTGGAGAATATTAAAGTTTTGAAAGTGACTTTTGCGTGGACAACTCCCGAGATCTGTCATCTTCATCTTCGGCCGGATTATCGAAGCTCCTAATTGATGTATAAGCATTACCTAGTTATTTGGAAAGCACTCAAAAGAACCATGGACGCTACTTTGTTTGCATAAATGCTTTCAACTCTTGAGCGAGAACAGAATCTACAACTTCTCTGAGATTCTTGCGCAATGACCACATCTCAAAGAGACGAAAGTGCTAATGATGTTTATGCGATGTGCTAACTGCGCGACGATATCAATGTTTAGAGCAATGACAAAAGTTGCATCCACCAGCGTGATGAGCGGTTCCTTTCTTCATTTGCTCATCGCTCTTCCATTTCCTTGTCTTGACCACATCTTCAACTTTTCCATGCGCGATGCTCTTCGTTATTTGTGCGTCTCAAAAAGCTTCAATACTTTGATTAGCGCCAATCTACAGTCGTTTGCACGAATCACGGACACTACACTCAAGATTGAATTTCCCACCGGCAAACGCACTGAAGGCGCGCTTCTGCTGGAAACGACTAAACAGGCGAAGAACGCGAGAAGAAACAAGCTGTACATTGCCTTAGCTCCCTACGAATGTATCAATTATCAAAAACTTCCTCAATTTACGGATGCTATTCGCTATACTTACACTAGAGACAACTTGAATCAACTAACATTAATATTCCCTATGGCAACAGCATGTGTCTTCAGCCAAGTTCTCGAGATGCTCTGCTTCTACTATCAAATCGATCGTTGTTTTCTCTCTTTTCGCCCCAACCAATTTAGGCGCTTCATCAGCGATAACGATCTCATCCGGAGTGTTTCGCAAATTGCCTCTCTGCGGAATTTTTACGTTGACTACCACAACAAGCCTCAACTATTTGGTTTGGAGTTTGATCGAACATTTTTCCTTAGTGAAATGGCAACAAAACTTACATCGTTGGAAATTCATCTCTCGGACAATATCAATTTTATACCTGCCTTGGATGATACTGCCTTGCTACGAATGTTAAGTCTGGAGAGGTTGATTCTTCAAAATAGCAACCGTCTTCACGAACTTGGTACTGGTGTCACTTTCGACGGCATAAAGAGCCTTGTGAAAAGTGCTCTTCATGGCGAGCGTCGCATAGAATGCTTCTTCCTTGGCGTTCGAGGACAAGTTGAAGAAGCTGCCCGAGAGCTCATACCTCGTTCTCATATCTGCACAGCAAAATGCCACCACGCTGATCGCGAAACAGTCAAACATTTAGAGATCAGTGTGGGAGACGTGCTTCGACTTGACAAGCAACTTCTGGAAAGCGACTTCGTCTCTAAATTAATAACACTCGAAGTTAACACCGAAGGCCTTCTCGACTTTAACGATACGGCGCTGATTCGCTTAAAGAATCTACATCGATTGGTATTGAAAGCCAGAGCGCCAACATCTGCTACTTTTTACGGGATTCGCCGTCTTCTGGAAGAGTTTCAACGTGGCGAACGTCAGATTGGGTTTTATTCTCTCAATGTCCAGGGAGACTATGATTCGAGAATTCAAGCACTTCCAGTGCTTCATGAGACTTGGAGTGAGTATTGGGGCCAGTGGAGCAGGCCCAGTCCCGATTACCAGTTTTCCGTGCCATCACTGGTTCAAATTCGTCTGAAAGCCCTCGTCTACTTTGAGCAAGAATCCGAATCCGAGTGCATCGTCAAGATAGAAACGCGGCATGTCCGATAGGTTGTGTGTCAATTTTATCCAGTGATGTTTGAAGATAAATGTTCGAAGAGTTGATTGATTTGGCCCAACAATGGAAGAACAATAACGTGAAGGTCGACATTCGGCCAGTCTCGCGAAAACATGCTTGAGTTCAATGAAATAAGAGCAGTTTTTTAGTTCTACGTATTAAGTGGGAAGTGCAAAAAGTTGATTGACAACTTAACAGAATGCTTTGCATTGGAGAAATGTTACAATACGGTGGCTGATGCTCATGTGGTGAAGGAAAAGTGTCCGTTTGAACATGA
>JAQIXL010003162.1:0-11008 GCA_034700245.1 Poikilolaimus oxycercus | reverse complement strand
GACGCTCTGCGTCTCCCCCTTTCCCGCTTCCATCCTGAACTGACAATCTCGAAAGCGAGGGACCGAACAGCAGCCGCAGTCGGTCGAAACCGTAAATTCCGTCCGTGATCGACGTCGTCAACAAAGGCTATTTTCTGCCCAGACGCCACACCCGGGCATGCCAGGGATTCTTTCACGTCTTCAACCGTCAGTTCCGACGGAAGACAAACAAAACCAAAGTCATCATCGCTTCCAGGGAGGCGCAATGGAATGTTCACTGTTCTTGAACAACGGCTTTATTTCGTTTTCAGGGTACGAGGGCAAAACGTGGCAGAAACGCACTGGGAAATCAAGAAGTCAGAGAAAAGCAAAAGAAAGTCAAGCCTTCTTCGGGAGACGCGAGACAAAGTCCGAGTCCTGAAGTTCCTCCTTCACGACGTCAAGACCGCCGAGGAGCTCGCCGTCCAGGTAGAGTTGCGGGTACGTGGGCCAGTTGCTGTACTCCTTCAGTCCCGCACGAACTTCCTCGTCGCTGAGAATGTCGAAGCTCGAGAACTCCGCACCCTTCTCGTTCAGCATACCGACGATCGTGCGCGAGAAGCCTGAAAGAGTTGTGTGTTTCAAAGAAGTTGAAAGCTTTGTTTCCAAAAACGCCGTCAATTCAGTCAACGACCATTTCTGCAAGATTTAGTCCAATTGGTTTCACTGGATGATTGTTGTCAAAGCGCTTTTTCATGAACGTTCGATTTCTGGGGATGCATTTCAGGTTCAATTTTTTTGGCTCTGCTCTTTTGAATGAGTTTCACAAAAAGTACCACTCAAGAACCTGTCTCTAACTCATCTAGCGCTGGATCAACCTCCCGGCGGCGTTCTTCAGATCCCCGACAGCGATCCCATCCTCAGGAGGATGAGACAAGGGAAGTCACCCATGAAGCATCCGAAGTGGGAGGTAGGGCCAGGGAGAGAGACGGAGAGGGCGTAATCGGCATGAGGGGATCTGCCCTACTCGCGGTGAGGTCGACCCGACGACGCCCGAGTGAATAACAAGGGGCCGATGGCCGAGAAAGATACTCCTTCTCCTCTCGGTCGTACCAGCAAGCACCGTCAGCATTCGAAGATATTACCCGTTGGCCCTAGGGGGATCTGACAAATATTCGACTCCCGAACTGGGAACATGAATTCGAGGGGGGTTTGAAGAAAATGAAGCTGTCAAAATTTTGAAGAGGCAAAAAGAAATGTACCACAACGCGGCGCATCGGGCGAGCCCTTCATGAAGAGCATCAGACGAGAAGAATTGATGAGCTTCTTGAGACGATCGTTCAGCGACTGAAATGATGCATTTGAGATGAAGACGAGAAGCTAGCTTGAAAGAAGAAAAGACAACTAAAGACTCACCTCTTGAGAATTGGCTGCAGGCGCAGAAGCTGAAGTAGCGCTGCCCGCATCCGCCGCCGGTCCAGATGCGTACCTCACGATCTTCGGGCGCAACTCGGCCGGATGATAGCCAAGCTCGCGTCCGACCTCCTGACCACCCTGAAGATTTGAGCTGAGTTCGACGTTGAAGTCCTCTTCATTGTTAGTGAATTTGCAACCGGTAATCCCACCCAACGTGATCGAAATTGCTCTCTTAATCATTGATCACTCATGAAACGCATTCGTTTAGAAGACGTCAAATCCTGTGCTGAGATGATGCAATGGGTACACCCAATTTCATGGTCCCTTGGCCCACATTGATCGGAAATCAGACGTAAGCAAAGCTATTGCTCGCAAGTGAAACTTATATCCAAATCTTGAAAAGGTAAATGAACCTTGAAGAAGACGAGGGTGGGAGCCGAGGTGATCTTGTACTGGAGAGACACGGTCGGCACTTCTTCCGCCTCGATGGTAGCCGCAGTGAATGTGGACGGGCCGAGCTCGACGAGAAGGTCCTCAAGAAGCTGGTTCAGATCGCCCGAGGAAGGCGCCCAGTTCGCGGCGAAGTGAACGAGACGAAGCCTGAAGAAAAAGCGTTCAAGTACACGAAAGCGAAAGAACAAATGCGAAAAAAGAAACAGAAACCTACCCGCTTTGCTTGATGAAAGCGTTGAAGTCGGCTTCCGACGCGAGAACGACCGGCTTCGCACCTGTTGACATTGCGATTCACCTGCAAAAAGCTTCAAATAACAACACAAAACGATGAAATAACGAGGAAAGAAATTTCAGGAAAACTTTTGACAGTTTTTATATTCCGACGAACCGCGCTACGCTAACCGTTCACTGGTGCGGCGGACGGAATATTTCGTGATGATAAGAACACGTCGACTTGCGAGATGCTTCTTTATGAATCACTTTTGTTTCAAAGCTTGCTCATTTCTTAGTGGTAGATTTTTTATTTACTGCTCTGTCGGCAATGGGGTCAAAATAGTTTTCTCGTTCAGCAAACCTCAACAGTTTTTCTTGCTTCCCTCGTGACCCCGTGTGCGAATCCGGATCCTCCCTTGAGCGACGTGTTCCTAGCTTCTTTTCCCAGGCGACGACGACCAGCCTGCTTCTCCCTCCCACTGCCTTCACTTTTCCTTTTTCATCGATCGTTCACAGGCGCATGACATTCTGCTCCCCCTCGTTTCGGCGTTGCCTGACGTGGCACTTGGTTCAGTTATCAGTTGCTCTTTGCAGATTTGTCAGCCTCTTGAGAAGCTTCAACATCATGGTTTACGTGAATTCGGGTATGTTTCGGCCACTTTTCCTTTAGCAACCATGCAATCAAAAACCAATGATTCCTCTTTTAGCTGGCGAAATCGTCGAGAAGAACAAGAGCCTCCTCGAGTACATCCTCGGCTTCTTCTCCTTCATCCTACTCTTGTGAGTTACTCTCTAACTTGTTGAGGCTAAGTTTCAGCTTCCAATCCTTGTTGGGCATGTCGAACGACAACCGGGTCGAGTACGACTACCGAACGAGGGTCCGCAGTAATGGAAACGATGCCGATGGAGGAGCTGGCGGTGGCGGAGGAGCAGGAGGAGCCGGTGGAAATGGTATGTGTTTCGGCAGTGATTTGAAGCTGCTGCGAGCTTGTGACTTCAGTTTATTGGGGGTCATCAGGGGTTGATTTCTGTCCTCGAATTGGGTCAGGAGGTCGGCGTCTCGAGACATGTGTTTCTGAAGGGGAACAAGGGACGAGCGAGAAATTCTTGTCTGATGAGCATGAGCATGAGCATGAGCAGCAGAAATGTTTCACTTCACCACTCGGAAAGAGACAATTTATGCGCATATCTTTCACGCTCGCTGTATTGTCAATCGTTTGCGCAATTATACGATCCGCCGCTGCAGTGCAGGGACAATTTGATCTCATTCCAGGACCTCAGCGTCGCATCGGCCGTCTTCCGGGAGCGTCGGGCATCGCTCCCCCACCGATGGGCGGCTGTGGCTCGTGCTGTGGAAAATGAGCTCATGGAGGTCGGAGAGAGTTTCTGTCTCTCGGTGGTGTCTGGCTGGTGGCGTGGCCGTGACGTCGTGGTCGCGAACCCTGAGAGGGGACGACCATGGCCGATTCCGCTGCACAGTCAGACACCTGGAACCATCATCGAGCCGCCGTCCGTCCCCCCACTCTCCCACGCATCTTGTGATTCTTATTGCCTTTCAACGAAGAATAAAGCCCCCTTCTTGTCGCTTTCACGCGATTTGCACGAAATCAGCTAAGTTTTTCGGAACTGAGGCTACTCAATTGAGAAACCACGTGATTTTTGAGCACTCGGTGTCACGGCTATTGGAAGAAAGCACCTCCATATTGATCAATGTCAATCGTATAAATAGGTTGCTGCTAAAGCCCGAAAGAAATTCTGTTCAAGCACGACCTGTAGACGAGCGATTGCTGCAGGTTGCATCATTCGCATTTTCATCAGCTGTAAAACGTATCAAGCTTGTCAAAATTTGGCGTCCAGACACGAAAACCACAATACCCAAGACGGAACCAAGACGAAAAGGGAATCGGTGAATTTGATTTACGTGTTACAAATTACATCCAGCCGAAACACAGCTCAATGTACGCAACAAAGAAAGCCTCGAAAGATGCAATGAAGAGTTAACTGATTTGTTTCATTTTGTAAGCACATAAAACCTATTACATAAAAGAATTCACAAACGTCTTCTTATTGTTAGTGACTCTTCACAATTCTCCGAACTTCTCAGCAAGTGTTGAGTCGAAAATACACGTTGAATTCTCTATTATGATCAAACAAAGAAGCCTCTAGCGCTCCCATTCATCTCGTCAAAGACGTGCTTCCGAGGCCATTGTAATCGCAATGTTTCAATTTTTATTGGCTTGCATGAAAAGAGCCTTTCGTTTAGAAGGTCGAGACGGAGGACATTCGCGAATTACCTAGGATACAGTGTCTACAGTTTTAAAAAAGTCGCTAAAGTCGCTATTTCACAGCCTATCGGGGTGTTTAAAAAACTGTATGTGAGTGGGTATGAAATCACTTCGCCCGCTTATTGTTAGCAATTAAGAAGTATTTAAAATTGGATGTTGCAAGCCTCACGATAATTAGTGTAAGGTCGCCCCGGATGGTTAAAGACGACTTCCTCTTGGTTCTTTGGGTTTCCTCAACGATCAAGCAACATTCAAAATGCACGGTCAACCTGAAAACGTTCGGGCCAGGTGATTTACAAAAGCAGTGGGAATATCCGCTTAAAAGCGCTAAATCTGAAGCCTTAAAAGCACACAAAATCGGCACGTTTTAAAAAAAGAACATCAAGATGGAAGAGATAGCACGCCCGACGAGGTTCAAGAAATGTCTCCGGAAAGCTTTGACAAAGATAAGTGTCGTAAGACCGTTGATTAATGGGTAGAGTTCCAGCATGCTAATGCCAAAGGCAAGAAGCACCTAAATAATTGTTTGATTTCTGTTTTTTATTGACTTACCGAATTGTTAAGCAAAGCATCCAATGCGTCGCACAGCCAAGCTACGCAGATAACAAGCACGGGAATCAAAGTAAAGCCTAGAGGATAAATGTTCTCAAAATGACAAAAATGTTCACGATTTTGCGACCAAACCTGGATTATGAGAAGAATAGTGAGTTGTCGATGCATGGAATATGTCAGCACATTCATGCTCTTCCGAAGTTGTTCCAGAATACGCAGAATGGCAATGGACATTAGGGCGTTTCCCAAGAAAAAGCAAATCATTCCAAAAATCACTAAAATCTTTTAGTGAACGAGACGAAATTTTACAGGAAGCAACAGCAAGCGTAACAGTCCAGCCATCCAATTGATAACCGAAAATTACATGGCCTTCATACATTCTCTCCAAAATCAATCGTTGGGTGACATTTGAAGTGGCGGCTTGAAAAAGCTCCACGTCATTGATGGGGCGAGCTGGATGACCGAGAACCACGCCGAAGCCAATGGAATATCCGATTGAAAGCAGAAATATTAGCGCTGCCTGCGAGGTTTGAAACTTGTAAGCACTGTACCGGATGCATCATAAGCGGCAAGTATTGGCCACCACGGAAGATAGCAAAGAAACGATAGATGAAAGACATGTTCAGAGAGGACATCATCATGATGCCGAAGAAGAGCGCCGAAGAGACCTGTTCAAAATTCTTTTTTATTGTCAAGCCAAAAACAACTTGCGCAAACATGACCAACGCTGGCCGACCGAAAATGCCGAACCGGACCATGAACGACCGCTCCTATCGTTCCGGGAACGAATTCCGGTTGCATAAGAGCCAAGACTGTTGTGAAAAGCGTGTCATAAATCTAAACAAGCTCTTTTGAACTAAAGCTGCCCTACAGTGAAGCTGAGCATGAAATAGCGGTAATGCCGGAAGATGGCCGGTGACCTCCTCGTGATGAGGTAACAATTGTAGAGGTTCAAAACGAGTGCGGAAAAAGCGTTTATTGAACCGGAGACCCGAAAGTACGTATCCATCTCTGGCGTTGCTTATGAGCGGAAGTGTCTCTGCTGCTTTAGCCTGTGCTTTTGGCTTCCAAAATAGAATTCATCCATCCCTCTTGAAGGTTAGACACATTGCCATTTTGTATTCAGCCACATTGTGCCAGCAGCTCTCATTTCCAGATGGGCGTAGAGCTCACGACCGTCAAATACATCGACGACAGGTGTCGCTTCTTATTTAAAGGCCATATCACACGTTTATTTTCTCTCTAGCTTGTTGCGGACAAGCTTGCTTATCGCATTCTGGGAACTTTGAAGAAATTTAAGTGCATGCATAAACAAGGATTTTCAGTGACTTTGGAAGAACTGATCGGACGAGGCGACTTCGGTCGATCTTCTGCAGAAACAGCAGTCGAATATTTCAAGGAAATGCTGTCGAAATGTGGTCACGAAGAACAGAGTTGCCAGGCCGTTCATCAATGGGTAAGCTTCCAAGAGAAGAACTCCGAAACTGATGAGAGTCTGAAGAAGAAGGTCTAAAAATAACTTGTTCATGCCTTGTTAGCGAACAAAGCATCAATAGTTCCGGTATACCAAGCAATGCAGATCGCGCAAACTGGCGAAATGAGACAAATAAGGGGGTAGATGCCCTGAAGCAGGAGTTTCATGCCTGACGAAAGTACGCACCTGAATAACTAACAGCAAAGTCAGCTGAAAATGCATTCGATAGGTTTGAGCACTCATTTCATCGCGAAATTTGTTCAGAGTACGAAAAATGAAGACCGATATGAGAGCACAATGCGTGTAGACCGCGATCATGCCGACAGCCACTGAAACAGAGGAAAAATTTGTTCCAGGGAAGACACCAAACTCAGCCCTCCCATTACAATTGCAGACCTTCCAGTTTGAAGCCAAAAACCATGTCTCCGTTTTGAATTCGCTCTATTATCAGCTCTTTCATGGCTTCCGAAGTCGTTCTTCGCAATAGCTCATCGTTTGGAATAGGAATTCCCGGGTTGAACGCAAGCATCGCAAAACCGACTAGCATTGCGAGAAACGTTTGTATAAGCATGCCGATCTAAATTGAGAATCATAAAAATTCTGACGATGCCGAAAGAATGCAACGTTTCAAGAAGCGCACTGCATGCGTGTAGAGTTCGAGGTACTCGCCACCACGCCAGATGGCCACAAATCGATAGAGAAACGAGCTGTACAAAAAGATAAACATTTCTGTTCCAAGAAACACGGCGACTCCTAGCTGAATTGAGCTTTGCGTTCAAAGGCAAAGGCATACGGCAATATGACCGGTGCTGGCAATTGAACCTTTCCAAGGAATATTCCACTCAAAATGACGAAGTGGTCCACGAACCACACCGCCGAGTACCGGCAAGGGCTCGGGTTGAAATAGTGCCAGAACAATTGTGAAGAGCGTATCGATTAACAAAACAAACATATTTAAAGGTCAAAAATGAATTTCACCTACTGTGATGTCGAACATGTAGATTCGATAGCGCTTTATACCTGCAGGCGACTTGACGGCAATCAGAAAACAATTATAAATGTTGATTAAAAGGGCCAGAACGGAGAGTACAGAACTGATGGCACGAAAGACCGCTTCAATTTCCATTACTTTTGGGTTTCACGACCGTTGAACCTAGTCGTGGGTGGAAAGAACTTCGATTTTTATGAAATTTCATCTGTTCGAACGCTGTGTTCACAATGAAAAGAAGCCAGGTGCTGCTTGGTAGGTCAGTCTCCAAAACGAGCATCTGTTGGACTTCTGCACGAAAGCTTTGTCGTGACGGGGCTGTTCGATTTGAGGCACAATTTTTATTGTCTCAATATGTATTTGGTCATAATCTCGTTCACCACATTAACGTACGTGTCGAATTTTAACTAGTTATTTGCGAAGTCCGCCGTTCAACCCTATTGCAGAATGTCAGAAGGCTCAAACCATATGAAACATTCGAAACCTATCAGAAATTACGATGAAAAGTGAGAACCCGAGAGTTTTTATGGGTCAGTTGTATGTATTGTATATTCGGTCCGAAATTCGCATCCGTTTCAGAAACAATTTATTCCTTCAAGGATTTCGATTACTAAACAACAACTCGTCGACTTGGAGCGAGACGGCGAGCTTGGCTGTCGGCACCATATGGCTAGCACTGCGAACCGTGACGAACTCGAGATTTCCGTATTTTTTGTGTAGCCAGCGATCCGTCCATCAACAGTAAATGTCGATTTGGCTTTTGTTCGCTGTAAACAGTGTCACGTATAAAATTGAAGCAGAAAAACGAACTGTGTACTGGAGTTTTCTGATCAGGGGGCACTCTAGCACAGTTCAAGAATGTGGGGAAACAACTAAATCCAGTCCGCCTTCGGCAGTACGCTTGACAATTGGAAACAGTTTATGGTGCCTGGCTGAAACATATTTATAAATTCATTCACTTTCGAGAATAGTCAGTTGAAGTTGCCGATTGTCGTCCCTTGCTCTTCCATCTTTTGCCGAGCACCGGGTCCAGCGAGAGGATGTCTGGGCCTGGGCAGTCCTAAAATGTTTGTTCGACATCATACCGAACATACACTAATTTCAGCAATGTTCATGAAAGAGAAACTAAAATTGAAACATATATCAAACCTCTAGGAGAATGCAGTGACCATGTCGACCTCTCACATAGCCCTCGGAGGCCTGGCATTCGCAACGCGCCAGGGCACAATCGTCACTGCAGTCTTCCTGATTCGAATTGGTTGCACGAGAACCCAAAACACACTCACAATAATTGGCTCGTCGCAGGTTCCTTCGCACCGCCCGCAATGCACGTAGACTTCGTTGTCTTGGCAGTCGAATTGTGATGTGTCGGCGAGTGAAGACGAGACGAGAAGTAGAATCTGAATGAGTTTCTTTGAATCTTTACAAAACGATAAGAGAATCTTTTCTGCTACTGTGAAGAAGCTGACTGAATTTGTTTCGTCAATTTGGGAATTCATTTTCATCACATTTCAGATGTTCACTTTTGGTTTTTAAACCGAAAGAATAAAATTGACTAGAAAATCCTCACCGCTAGGCATAGAAACGCCCAGCGCGGCATTGAGTTGTCAGTCAAGACGGCGGGGTGACGTCTGTTGAAAGGGGTCGACGGAACGGCTGTCAGAACCTGCCTTGTCACGCAGTTATATACCAGGTGGGGCACAAGTTCAGATCTGCAAGAATAGCTATAAGAACGGAAGCAGAATGGCACGTATAAAATGGTTTTCGAAACAAGGTGAAGACGCAATCAAGGTGGTCCCTTATGTTTTCAGACGGATTGAAATTGGGGAGGCCGGCATGGAGGTGACAAAGGGGGAGAGAAGGTCACGAAGAAGTCGCGTGCCGAGAGTCGTTAGCCCCTCGCCGCCCCCTTGTCTTCAACGGTCGACCGGTTTCGCTCATTGTCCCGCTTATTGTTCGTCGTTTGCGACGTGACAGGCAAAGGACGAAGTTGAAAGTTGTCCTTATTGTTTTGCTTCACTTGAGAAAGCTTCAGTCAGAAGGTAGATGGTGTGGTCGATTTTGCCCAAGAGGAAACAGAGCGATGAATCCATCACCCAAGCTCTAGTAGATTTTGCTAGCAATCTGAAACGAACAAAATTTTCCAACCATTGAAGCACTCACAAGAGAAGTGAGTGTTTCTCACACATATTCGCAGTCTCTGCGATTTGCTGTCGGTCCCCCCGCGATGTCATATGTTTCAAAATTTCGAAAAGATAAGCATCCTGACTTTTTGTTGCTGGTCGTAGGCTAAAACGCAAGGCAAATGTTCTGCAATTTGTTTCTTCTTTAAACAGTTGATGTGTTTCGCGTACTTGCGAAAACCTTGCGCCTTGTTCTCATCACGTTGCATTTTAAGAGGACGGCAGTTGAAGTGCTTTGCTTGTTGTCTGTTATAATCTCGAATCGCTTCACATAAGTCGCTTCCGACAGTTCTAGCTTTATTCTCGGAACTTGTCAACCAAGCGTCTAGATGACTTCGATGACAAACTCATTCGAGGGTGGAAGAAGAATAATGCCGAAGATCGGTGTCGTGTTCAGTGGCGCGTTCAGCGGCTTCTTGATTCGAAAGTTCTACAAAAGTGCGGTTCAGCTTTCGGTTTTGGTTGTCTCACCTGTAAGAGTGCTACGAAGCCAAGAAAGAGCTCCATGCGAGCAAGGCCTTCACCGGCACATTGCCTCTTGCCCATCGAGAACGGGATCAATCTCTCGACTGTATCCTGAAGAAAGCCTATTAACTCTTCCTTGTTAGAACCTTCCGCAGTGTTTTTCCGTCTTCAGCAAGGAACCTCTCGGGGCGATAGTCTTCAGGGTCCTCGAAATGCGGGTCCGTGCTCATCACCGAGTAGATCATTGCCATAATCTGGAACTCAAAATGCGCTGTGATTTTTTCATACAGACCCTTGTCTTGGCCTTCTACTTCATTCGTCCTCGTCGGCCGGTCGTGTTCTCCAGCGCTCTCCGCCACCGCCGCCCTCATCTTCCGCCGTAGAGGAGCCGCCGACAGCCGTCGCCCTCGCCACATGCTGAGGGGAAGCTGCCGCCGCCGCCCTCGACACCGCGGAAGAGGGAACGCCGCGCTGGACAAGCCGCCGTCGACGCCGTGAAGCCCCTGCCCAACTGGCATTGGAGAAGCCCGGGCAGTATCTCCATCCACGGGAGCAAGCCTCGTCTTACCCGTGCCCAGCAGGCGTACTGCCTTGATCCCTGGGAATAAAAACTTGAAAATTTGAGTGCTTGATGGATGCTGCTGAAGTTGGATCTAGTGGGATTTTTGAAATGCGTGATCGAGCTTCAGCTTCTGAGACCATTTTTTCTCCGTCTTTGAACCCATAAATCAATTCAACGAGACGCTTGGCACTTTGTCGTCGACGTGCTAAAATTGCTTGTAGCATCTAGTTTTAAGGACTTGGGCTCAGTCGCGTCGTGATGAACGAGTTTTCTTATCAATAGACATGCAGGCACCATTCTTGAGCAAGTGTCCCGAAGATATATTTCGTCTCGGAGAGCATACATCTCGCCTTCTATTGCGGTCGAATTGCAACACATGAACCTGAGTGACATGCCAGGCACCGCTTTTCTAGAGGCCTGTTATTGGGACGAGGAAGTCGATGCCACACAATAATTAGG
>JAQIXL010003161.1:0-11012 GCA_034700245.1 Poikilolaimus oxycercus | reverse complement strand
GGGATTTTCGGGATTCCCAAAAATCGGGATAATCCCGATTTTTCGGGATCGGGATCGGGATCCCGGCCAACCCTAATTTCCAGAGAACTGTTGACGAACTTCCGCGAGATCTTGCTGAAGAAGTCGAAGAAGAATGGCGTCGGTTGGAGCGACGGAGTGGAGGATCTTCTACGAGAGGAGAATGCCAAGTAGCTCGTCGAGTTGTTAGTTTGCGCAATTGTTTGATTCTGATCTTTATGGAAGAGATAAAGTTTTTTGAAGCGCCGCCGCGAGCAGACGAAGAAATTCGCTCGGAGAATTCCTAGCGTTCCAAAAATTGGCTTCTACGCAAGCGGGTACACAGGCCGCGCAGTCGGGGCCCATCGGGGGATGGGGTGCTGGTCTATAGACCGCATCACCACGACACACAGTTGAATACAGATCAGCTGAGATTCTATTCAATGTGAGGAAACGAACAGTTCTCTCAAAACACAATCGACGAAGATGGCACCTGGATGATTTGCACTTCGACTTTTATCAAGCCTTCCACGAACACTTTTAAAAAGCTCAAGTAAATGAGATGGAGGCTTACACAAGAACACATGGACAAGAAGCAAATAGAAGAACTACTAGTCGGTGAGATAAGCTTCGTCATCTTCAGTCGTCTCTTCTTCCGGCTCCGTGAAGTCCGCCCACTCATCATCTTCGTGCAGATACGGCGTGTTGATGAGCAGAGCATTGCGAGTGATGCAATCTGAAAACTTCTTCCTTCATCTTGTTCTCAATTCTTCTTTGCAATAAAACTACTCGAGACATACCAAGAATGTACTTCTCGGTGACAGTCGGCGGTCGAATGAGCGATCGACGCGTCCAAGGCACCTTCATCGGCGCGTCCTTTGGCGCCACAATCAACGAACACTCGTTCACGTCTGTCGATGTCTTCAACGAAGAAGCTTCTAATCAACAAAGAAGTAACGGACCTTTCCTCCTGACTTGTGAATGAAGAGCTTCAGTTCCTCAGCAGGCGGGGTGCACCCATCGGCGATAAAGATCTTTCCGACCGCTCGGAAGAGACGAGGCTTCTCGCCGTCCTCAACGCGTCTTCTCTGAAAGAATTGCGTACATGACAAGGGTACATTAAAACTCGATGACGGCCAATTGATTCGCTTGGCTATTGAAGACAAGACTAGTCAAAATGCTGAAACTCACCCTTCTCAACTCGCCCCACTTCTCGACTTCGTAGCCGCGAACTGGCAGCCAGCGTTCCTCATCAATAGAATCCGTGATCTGAAACTCATCAGTTCGATCTACTTCAAAAATTCTTACCCATTCGAACTTCACAATAGGAATGTCGTAGATGACGGCTCTCAGCACCGACACCGTCCTTCTCTCCTCGTTACCTTCACCAATCACCAGCACATGAGTAGCAGATGTAACCTAAACATTCAAAATCAAGAACCGCGAAGAAGTTCCAACCTTCGAAGCCATTTTGAAGTTTCTACGCTCCAGAACTTCCAGTGCTCTTTTGACAAGTGTTGTTTCACTAAAAACACATAAACTACTAGAAGGAAGACGAACCGATTCGTCACCGACGTCGTCACAATGGTCGGCTGTTCCTTCGTCACCTTTCTCGCGTATCGCCGAAGTTCGGCCGAATGAATGAATTCATCAGACGAATTGACACATTGCGCCGCGTTCAACAACGCCGATCGAGTTTCAACCGCAGCATGCCGAGGCTTACTACAAAGCGAAACAGTTTTCTTCAAAAGAAAATAAAGGCGAACCTGTTTCTCGGTGTTCGCAAAGGATCCGGTCCTTGGGCCAACTCTCCTTGCGTGTCATCACTGTCCTCGAGGATTTCCGGTCCCTGCTGCTCCCGAACCACAGAACGTCGACGATACTTTGGCGTCCCCGCCGCGTCCGCCTTCCGACCAATCGAACGGCGACTCTTTGCCAGATGAGCATTCACTTTCAACTTCTGAAAAAATATGGATGTCGAGAACACAATAAAACTTCACTAGACCTCGCTATACGCTAGAGTCTCGAAACCTGCTACATTTTATCACCGACAGTCGCGGGCGGATTGACAACCAATCTCATTCATTACGACTCGTCCTTGAAACCGACTTCCTTTCTCACCTGTCGAATGGTTCGAAGATTCGTCTCAGTCGTCTTCTTCATGTTATCACGGAAGATCTGCAGACTATCGTCCCAGTCGATATCGTTCGTCGTTGGCGACGGTGAACGATTCTCTGGTCGACGACGCGCCTCCAGTCCCACATTGCCCAATCTCGTCACCAAATCCTCCATCGGCGGGACGTAGTTGTAATCGTGTTCTCGTTCTGGAAGTCGGCTGTGTCTAGAAAAGAACCTCAACTAACCTTCTTCAAAACGCTGTTCGGCAATTGTCGAGAAGGGGTAACGGTTTCGGATTGAGAAGCCGCCGTGCGTTCGACGTTTCGACACTTTGTGTAGCTCAAATGCAGGATGAGTATTCACTCCGATCTGCAACTTCCAATGATTCGTCTACAACAAACTCCTCACCGAGACACCAGCCTGATCCCGATAGTCAACGGGCGGACGCGTCACTTCGAGATCATCTCCGAGTGAAAGATGCGGACGCTGATTCTCTGAACAATCACTTTGAAAAAAAAGGCACGACGACTCTAACCTTGGTTCTCCAGTCTCGAATGCCTTTCCACAGGCGTTGGTCGACGATTGCTCATCCGACTCTGTGCTCGACTCTGGCAGTCGCTGCCGTGAGCGTGTGGTTCTGGAATGCGTTTCGTTTACTATGCAAGTAAACGAAACGGTCTGATAATTAATGTGACGGCCCCCCGTGGAGGACAAAAACGAACAGTAAGAGTAAACGTTGTCAAAACCGTCTCTAATATAACTCACCATAGCGATCCAACTTCCTCGAAAGTGACTCGATCTGCTTCAGCACTTGCGTCGCTGTTACCGGACCTTCGAATGACCATTCCACACTCTGAAACTTCGGCTTCTAATTGAAAACATCTGACAAACCGTGTTTGAGTCTCGACTAACTCGTCGTCCAGTCGACGGACCGGGTTGGTCGTCGTCCTCCGGTGTCAGCTCAATAATTTCGTCCTCATTCTCTTTCTACAACTAGTTTCACAAAAAATGAGCGAACTACCGATTGAAGAATAGCGTCAAGGACGAAGCGACAATCGTAGAGCGAGAAGCACGTCTCCGGAATCCGGCGACCTTCTGAGTAGCACCTAAACCAGCATTCAAAGAGAGATTTGGCAGAACGCACATTTCCACCCATCGCGGTGCAACAATGAAGGGACGTGGCTGAAACTTCACCGCTTGTCGAATCACATCTTGTCGCCCGTCGATGCCGAAGACGACATGCGTGACGCTGCTCGTGAGACGACGTGCAATCTTTGCTCCCAAAGACTGAAACATATTTCAAACAGGAAGAAGGACGACGCACCGAGAGCCGCGTGCACAGATCGTTGTAAGCCGTCTCACAACATCCTTGCTCAACAAAGATTCGAATGCCTGAACCTGATGAACATAGACTTCATCGAAAGGTAAACCTTTGAGGCAATGCGGCTTCTCTCCGGTCACATCCAGTTCCAAATCAAAGTCCGTCTCGTCCAAATTCGACAGAATCGGCGTCTCCCCAATGCGCATCTTCTCCTCGAGCTCTCTGCTCGCCGGCTTTCCGAACGGCACCCAGTCCATCTCTCCGCCGCGAGCGAACGAGTTCACCTGCTCCATTTCAATCAGAAAAGCTTAGACAAACCTCGTTTTGGAGTCGCATGAATCGCTCTTCACTCGAAGAATTGTGTTGTGAATCGACTCGTACCAAGCGAGTTGCCTGAGTTTCGGGAACAACTGAAAGCTTGTTCGGAAAAGATCCGAAACTTCGAACCTTCGCTGAGATCTCGACGCGATGTTGAGACTTCGTCCTCCTCGGCGAGTTGTGCTAGAGGAGCGGGTCGAAAACTTCGAGTATTTCGTCGCCGCTGGGTAACTAAAACATTCAAAAAAAGGATTAGAGAGGGATGGGTCAAGCTCGCACCTCGATTGTTCTCCTCAGATCCACTCGAGCTGACCTCGACGACTTCGCTGCCCATGCGTGTCGACGTGAAACGCGGCTTGAAGAAGTCAGACGAGGCAGGAAACATGGACGAGGATGAGGCCCCGGAACGACGATCCTCTTCTGGAAAGAAGCTTTAGCAAGAAATTGAGAAAGGTAAACCTCGCGTCTCCTCGACGACATCACTTCCTGAGTTGAGAAAACATGTTAGCTTCGATTCCTCATCTTTAGAATCTGAACAAATAGTTTGCAAAGCAAAGTGCGCAAATACCGTTCATTCGAAGTTCGAAGAGCGATTCCTGGAAGTGCTCACGATGCTCGGTGAAAGACTCGGCCAGGATCGGCGAAATGTCCAGATCCGGGAAGTTTGCAGCTGTTGTCATCGCTAACAACTGCAAGATTGAACATAACGAAGTGAATCAAGCGAGAAACAAGTAAGTTCGAATTCGGGAGTCCGAAAAATAACGCGCAACGCACGTTCCCGCAATTTTTGCGCCCAAATGCGACGGCGGGAAGCGAGAACATTCGAACGGCGGGGGCGGGGCAACAGGCGGAGCGCGCCGCGAACAGGAACAAACAGGAAAGAACGCGAAGAAGCGACCAAAACGGGATGAAAGACAGGCAAATCTCGAGGCAAAATGTCAACCCGAGCAGGAATAATATTTGGCGAACGCGCACGAATTACTGCCAAACTACGGTGCTTTTGATCTACCGCTCGAGATCGGAACAATCACTGCACTTTGTGAACGCGAAGAGACTTTCGTTATCTTGTTGTTGTGACACCTTTTTAGGAAAGGAATTGTGGCAAGGACTACGACGAAGAAAGCCTAACGACAGAAACACCAACGTTTGATTGTCAGTATACTTTTCGATGCGTTTCATCTTCATTGGTAGTCTTGATATCCACGAGTTCGCGGATAGTAGGTTTTTTTCCTGAGGAGAAACCTTTCGTCTCACGAAATCTTATGTTTCACAGCGGTTAATGAAGCATTTTTCATCAAGTATTTTCAATGGACGCGCGTTCAGATGATTGTGAGAATGTGTTTCGTCGACAATTAGTGCCTCGCTCTTTAGAAACCCGCCGATGCATCTTCACTGAAAGCCTTGTATTTCCAAGCACTGTGTTTCACTGCTAACTAATTAAGCTTTTCATCACGGTTTCATCACTGCGCAGGACAGACACCTTAGCAAAAACGTTCTGAAAAACAAACTCTGCTTTCGATTGAAACCATCTGAGCTTTGATGCGGGTGAGTTTCGTCGTAAGGTCATTGCAGTTTCACCGTCATACAACCAATTCGCGAAGCTGAGAGAAGCGAAATCTTTCTAGTGTCTTTTCTATCACGTTTTCAGAATTCGCATCGATGACTAGTTGATTCAGGCGATGTTCGTCTACGTTTCAATAAGCTTACATTTCAGCAAGAATTTTGCCGAAGGCGCTGCGCTCAAGGGCATCTTCTTCTTCTAGCTCCTGTTTGCCTTTTTTTTAGTTTCGTTCGAGACTTATTCTTCTTCGGCCTAAAAGATCTGGGGCCGTAGTAAATGCACGACATAAGCGTATATGTCGCGCGGCATAGGTAGTTGATTTTTGCGAGACATATACCCAGAGCCTGTTTACGTCGCTTCTTATTCGCCTTCTTAGGCTTTATGTCGTGTTTTTAAGAGGACCTCGAAGAGGTAGTCATAAAAACGCGACATAAACGGGACAGCCCAACTGAAGTGTCACAGAAAACCCGACATATAGCAATGCGACATAAACCTGTTTTCTCAAAAGCATTGCATATGTCTTGAGGAGCCCGTGTATGTCGCACGACATATCCGCTTATGTAGTGCATTTACTACGGCCCCTGGTGATTTCTCTGGGATGTCATGCCTCTATGTTCCCGATTTCAAAGCCGCATTCACTCGTTGAACGTTTTTCGTGACTGAAATGTCTGTTACGATTCAGCGCAGTTGTTTCCGAAATGAAATGCTTCGATTTGCCAGTACGGGCGTTTTTGCTACTCCATTCATGAGATGGCCTCTGGGCACACGTCGCATCTCCATGTTCAACATTTGTGATCAAATGACAAGTAGGTTTGATTCAAAACACTTGTCTAATCGTGAGTTTCCCATTCGTTGCCTTCTTCTTGTGTCATCCTCAACGTTGCTTCTTCACTCGCCGAGTTCAACAAGTTCGATGAACTTCATCTTCTGCTTGCCCCCTTCCTCCCCTTTTCCCCGTTCATTCATTCAGTGAGCCCCCGAGGTGTGTGTAAGAGTGGCGACCCTGGCCGCCGTCGCCGCTGCTGCGCCCCAATTCCGTCCGTCTTCATTCAGTGATAAGGCGGGCGGCAGTAGACAAATTCCTTCTCTTCCCCCTTCCTCCCCTCTCCCCTTCCACCCCCTTCAGCCCCCCGTCTGTCTCCTTCCGTCTCTCGATGACCTTTCTTAACGGGCACGATTTATCAAGAGGAAGACGTCGTCGAGTCGACGTCCCGCCACCTTGAAGTCATCTCGCGAGTCACGTAAATCTGTTTGGTACGTTTCTCGAAAGCGTCAATTTTGAAATCAAAATTCACGGAAGTTGATGCGTCGGAGTAGCATTCACCTTCGGTTCAGAGAAAGCGTGCGGAGCTTGTAATGCATGAGCCAATCCACGTTTGCGTTATTCAGTGTAGGTTTTAAGCTCTGAGGAAACCTCTGTGCCACTTCCGAAATCACTGACCCAATGGTGGCGAACGTGCATTCACGATCATAATGCGTCGGTTTCAATTGCTGCTAAGAAACTAAAGATCGTTCGCTTTTCTCAATAAGAACTTCACGGCATCAGCTGAAAGTTGCCAACTCTCACAAAGTTGTTCCATGCTTTCCTACGTCGAGGTTCGGTCATCATCAGTCTGTCTCATCGCTGCTCCTCCTCATTCTCCTCCGGCATGCCTGTCTAGAGACTCTCTTTAGAAAAAACGACGAGCGCGCGAATTTTGCGGCACGCGCGAACGAAATTTGTCCTCACACACTTACACGTCCTTGGCCGCTGCCCCTCTTTCTTCTCCTTGTGTTCGGCGTATCCAGCCGTCATTCACTCAAAGTTCCCCCTTCCTCCTCGTTCTCCTTTTTCAAGTTTCCCGCCCTTTTCTTCGTTCTCCCTCTCTCCCTTTACTCTGACTCACAAGTCAATGGAGGGCCAAGCGAGTACACCAACTTTCTTTCCCCCAACTCCTTCAGTTTTCTCTGTGTCAAGGGCCAAACTGTTTAATCCCGCCGCCGAAAAGTCTCCCTCCCCAATCTTGTTGGTTCTTGGTTTTCTCGATCTCATCGGTTTGGGCTGCTAATTCAGTGAAAGATAGTTTTCGCAGAATATCCATGACCCTCCCAGGCTCTGAGCCTCGTCCTTCAGTACTTAGCACCAGTAAATCTTCAGGCCAAGTATCGTAAAGACTCATTCTCTCATGCCTGTCAAGGTGTTTCAGGTCGGTTGCATTATGATCAGGTCATTTCTCTGACAATGACCCTGGTTTTGCTTGCCTCTTTCAAGCCCCACTTGCTTTGTCTAGTACCTAGCTAACTCTGCAAAAATCCAAAAAACCGTTCTGCTCCAACTCTCCTCCTTTCTGTTTCTCTTCTTCCTTCTTCTCTTCGTCTCTCTATCTCAAGGACTCGTACACAGTCTGTCTCTCTCTTCCTCTCTCCCCTTGCTCTCAATCGGCCCGTTACCCGCTACCTCTAAACGATTGCGCACGGGCAAGTTCGCTGTGGCGTCGGTCGTCAAGGTCAAGGTGGACGCGATGGGCGGGGTCCTCACCCAACCCGAAACCTTCGCCCCGACCGTCGTCGTCTTCGCCGTCTCCTACTCCTCTCGCTCTGTTCGGCCTCCTCCCTCTCCCCCGACTCCCGATCACAGGAGAAGATAACGTCGCGACCCCCGCCCGCCACCACCGCCGCCGCGCCGCCGCCGCCCTCCGCGGAGGAGGCCGGTCCTCATTCTTCGAAGAGAGACTGCGCGGGAGCAGGAGGAGGAGGAGGCTGCCCCCTTGCGCATGTGCACTTTCTGTATGTGCGCACAGTTAGTCTCTCTCTCCTGTCCCGTCTCCCCCCGCCGAGCCCCGCTCTCTCTGTGCTAATAGAGAGAGAAGGGAGCTCCTCCTGGCTGAGCTCCTTCTTCTTCTTCTCCTCCGCCTTCTCTTCTTTTTCTCCTCCCCGCGACCCCGGCGGTGGAGAGCAAGCAAGCAACTCCCTCTCATCTTCTTCTCCACTATTCATTTGTTATTGTGAAATTGATTGAGAACACCGAAACGGTGCCTTGACACCAAGAATTCGTCTACCTGACTGAGAGACACCCGAAACGCGCCACTCGCTTCCCTTTGGTGATTTGGCTGTATGAGACCATAACGTGTCCAGTTCATAAAGCTAGGTTACCAAAGCTCAGCGTGTCGGCGTCGAGCCCTTTCCCAATTGAATATTCGACTATACTTCATGGATTCTTATTCAACCTATTCGCAACTTCCTGCTGATCCGCCCATGGAGACCGACGGACGAAAATTGTGAGTCACTTTCTTGTTTGCCTTCATGTGTGTTTCGTAAGCTTCACGTTGTGGAGAGGGAAACGTTGGAGCTAATGCGGTAGCGGTATCTACTGAAAATTTCTCCACTTGTTACAGTCAGCAAGATTCTGTCGTATCCATCGACACGGTGAGTCAATCTTGAGTAGGCCACCGACACAGTCAGACGAGCGGGTTTGCCATCGGCATCGCTGTTTGATCGCCTTGTCAATCTTGGGAAGAGAAGGAGAAGATGGCGGTTGATCGACCTCATGAGATGGGCAGGGAGACGTGCTAATTATGGGCACGTCGCTTGTCTTCTAGCCGAATCTCTTTTTAGTCAACTAAAGGCCGACAGCCTAATTATCTTCTCCCAGGAGCTCTTTCAGACCGCTTCTGATCCTTCCTTGAAGACCTCACCAAATCCTGAAGAAGTTCATTCCAATCACTCAAACGTGATCTTCTTCAAGGACGACGAACTTCTCAGATTGAAGGAGGATGAGGTTCTCGGTGCAATAAATCATTTCTCGATGAAGGCCGACCGTTACCCGAAGACGAAGACGACCGACTTGGTCTGACCTCAAGACGTTTAGGGCGGGGTGGGCGATGGCGCATGCGCATTGCATCACACGCTTTGAGAGGAAGAGTGGAGAGAGTGGATCATGTGGCCTTGGATGAAGTTTGAAGAGTGGATTAGACAGGCCAGCAATGAGAGCAAGGGAGTGAGTTTCGTGGGCGTCATGTTCAGCAGACACTTTGTAAAACGCATTCGTGGATGTCCCGTCATTTTAGTCTAAAACAATTTCTCGAACCTCAGAGTTTTGAAATCAAAAAGATGCAGAAAAAAGGAGTACGTTTCATGGGAGTCAGGTTTAGCAAACACATTGCACAATTCAATCGGCCGGGAGATCCGCGTTTTGTTTCTTATTGTTAGTCCGACTGAAGATGCAATTCTTCTGAAAAGTGAAGATATGAAATGCAATGTGATTCGAGAGAAGAGCATTTTGGAATTCAGTGACAAGTTTTAATGACGACATGATTTGACGAAGTGCAAATCGTAAATATGGCTATCCTATTGACATGAAGCAATTTTTCGCGTTCACACACATCTTTTTGACTCCATACTCCATGCGTTTCAACGACAGCACATTAATCTTTCAGGCGATCGTTGCCGATGCCTTCGTCGGTTTCTAGCTCTTACAATTACGTTTCGCCACGTCAAGCTTTTGCAACGTTTTGTGATCGGCTAATAGAATTTTACCGGCATGTCGTTAAACGAGGCTAGCAGCCAAAAAAATTATCAACTGCCACCACCATGAAACTATTCAATTTCTACGGCGCCAGCTTCGACTCCAGCAAGTGTTGAAGCCTGAAATTGACAAATCAGCCCTCGCCTACAAAGACGCGCTGTCGCCGCCTTGTCGTCTCCTCTCAAGATGACTCGTCCGAGATCTCTCTTGAACTCTATCGCAATATTTATGAGCATTTTTTTTGGGTCTATTCTGCAGTCCAGTGCTGAGCGACCATCGCGACGGCGATACGCACTCCGCTCACGGCACCCGAGGCACAGTGCCCTTTCAGCAGTTTCCCGAGTTCGCGGAGGCTTTCCAATGCCAAGATGGAGATCCTATGGTCATCGCTGAGATTGAAGAATGTCTTGTGAATTAAAATTGAACCAACTAACTTTACAGAAAAAATCGTTGCCACTTCTTTGGACCAGATGCATTTCTTCGGGGAGATTCTTGAATAGCGATATGATAGGGAAATGTTGCGAAGTGTCAGAGAAAAATAAAACTTTATTTGAACTTCAATGATTTCGACGTCATCGTCGACGTCTTTTAAGAAAAACTGTCAAACTGTTTTAAAAAAGACCCCCTCCCCCACTGAAGGTAATAGCGTTTGAAGAGTGGATCTGAAAAATGGATGTGCTTCGACAGAGGCGTATTTTGAAATTCAGCGATGAGTTGTGATGACACCGTGCGACTCAGAGATTCATCACTTCTCTCACAATCTGATGTGAGTGAACACTTCTATCAACATCATGAGTTTCAGCACATGGCTTACATCTTTCACGGAAAACTACTACCGCTTGACGTTTCCCAGTCGTGTCCATTTTTGACAGGTTGCTTCCTTGCTAGTTGTCAATTTTTATGGCGTGCATCGCGAGTTACAGTTTGTGAAGGAGGTTTCAAAGAAGTCGCATTTTATAAATATTTTGCAGAAATTGATGCTCACTCCGCATGCGTTGGTTGAAGACGATTTTTACCTAAACTGAAAAGCTTTGAAGGTCGAAAAAATGCGCCTGTGTTTTGGTCGAGAATCAAAGGCTGGAAATTCAGTGCGATTCGATGGCAATCTATCGAATGCGCTATGCCTCATATCTGGGAAAACTCATTTGTTCGATAAACCGCATTTTTTAGTTTTTGCACATGTCTGTTTCAGC